>VSMD01138006.1:0-30875 GCA_008750895.1 Mirza zaza | reverse complement strand
GACCCCGTCTCTACTATAAATAGAAAGAAATTAATTGGCCAACTAATATATATAGAAAAAATTAGCCAGGCATGGTGGTGCATGCCTGTAGTCCCAGCTACTCGGGAGGCTGAGGCAGTAGGATTGTTTGAGCCCAGGAGTTTGAGGTTGCTGTGAACTAGGCTGACGCCATGGCACTCACTCTAACCTGGGCAACAAAGTGAGACTCTGTCTCAAAAAAAAAAAAAAAAACAACAAAGCCAGCCTGAGCAACAAGGAGATACTCTATGTCTGAAAAAAAAAAAAAAAAAAAAAAAGACCAGGAGGCTGTAGAAACCTACAAAAAAAGCACTTCAAGGGAGGGAGCAACCAATGACAATAACGTCAAAAGCTCTGAGAGGCTGATTAGGTTGTCTAAGTGGTTAATCTTACTTTTGCATCAAACATATGAATGATTTAGTAAATTTATGTAGGATGATTTAGACTTGGTTTCAACACAGCTGAAAGGAAGTAAACAAATCAAACATAATCATAAAAGCATAGATGAACAGTCATAAACTCTAAGCATTAAAATGTTTTCTACAAATCTCTTCAGCTCCCAAAATTTTACTGGTGCCAATGGACTTTCTTGCAAAATGATAGGATATGAAAGTCCAACTATATTCTGCATATCTGACCACAGTACAGCATCATTTTGACAGACCAACACAGTATGTTCTGCCAACAGAATGCCACAGAGCTGCTCTATTTATAGGATCTTCTACCAAAGGTAAAAGAAGCCACCAACTGAGGACAACCAGAACCTTCGTGATCTAGAACCTACAGATTGGGTCTTTTGGAGAAAGACTGCCCCTGAACTCTTTTGGAAGGGATCATGCCAAACTTCAAGGCCTCAAATCTTGAGTCCACATTTCTCCACTCAAGAAGGCACCTGCAGACTCTTCAAACTATACATCTATTGGAGATCAGAAAGTAAAACTGACCAGGGAGGTTTCTTCTCAGAAGATGATATCCAAAATATAAAAATCTTAAGATTATGGATCAAGACTATTTTCCTCTGTCATAAAATTCTTGTTCTTTTTCTTTAAAAAAAATGTTTTCTACCCTTCTAGGGGGAAAAAAACTTAAGTATTTTACTCCCCATCTGAACTTTACCTGAATCCAGTCTCCGAGGTAGTATTTCTGGGATATGCGTAGATTTTTTCTTCTTCAAGTACATCAGGCTGTGGTTTGGCTTTGTTAAATCTTCGGACTTTCACTAAAATAATAAAGTCATTATTAGAAAGATCTAAGTCCGAAAAAATGTCTACTTATTCAAACTATACTAATTAGCTATTCTTTTGTTGTTGTTGTTGTTTTTCTTTTTTACTCCCTTTTTTGCAGTAAGAGGCTACAGGAATAATTAGCTATTCTTACTAACGTACTCGAGTTATTCCAACAGCTGCTGTGGCCTGTTCTAAGCCCTGGGAACACGGGAATCGGCATCAGCGCTGACAACGGCGACAGTGACGTTCACTGCTCTGCGTGCTCACTTCCTGCCGTGCAGCCCCGGTTCCTAAGTTTAACGGAAGTGAAATTCTCCACAGACTCGGGGTGGGGTGGGGGCCGGCGGAGCTCTGCGGCCTGGTCCCTGGCAAGCTGCAAACAGGTGCTGGCCCGAGGCCGGGGTTGGGGACCGCAGAATCAGAGCACAGCGGGAGCCCGTGCTGCACCTGCTGGACTCGCCCACACGAGAGACGCTGAGAAGCTGCCCGGGCAGCGGCAGCAACCAGAGCAAAGAGTCAGATCTGAGAAACAGGCACACGACACAGAACCGATGCCCGACTGATCGTCCATCCCGCCCAATCCTTGCAGAACAAGGAGGAGGGAAGACTCCAGGACGACGCCTGGGTTTCTGGGGCTCTGGTGTACCACGCAGAGGGCGGCTGGCACTGCCAACCGAGCGAGGGAGGAGGCTGGGGGCTTCAAAGAGGGAAGCGATGCTCGGCTCAGTCCTGGCTCTGCTGGGGCCTTTGATGGGGCTTCACGGGGCAGACGGGACACAAAGGTGGGCAGCTCTGTTCATCTGGGCGGGCCCACGAGTGCACAGGTGGTAAGCAAGTGTGCAGAGTGAAAAAGGATGAGGGCTGGTGACCACATGCTGCAACCCACCAACATCACAGAGGAGGGAATCTGCTACGAGGGAGGAGTGGACATGCCAGGAAAGAGCCGTTGGCGCAGCACGCAGAGGAGCCAGCGGATCTGGCAACGTGGAGGCCGCCGTGACTCTGGCGGCGGTTTGGGATAAGGCGTGTGACGGACTGAATTATGTTTCCCCCAAATTCATATGTGGAAGCACTAGCCCTTAAGGTGACTGGAGACAGGGCCTTTATTTATTTATTTTATTTTATTTATTTTTTAATTTGACTTCTATTTTTATCAAAGAATGTTTTTACATATTGCTTTAAAATCAAAAGCTGATAATGTAAAATACATTGTTCCCTATCCCTGTTCCCTATCCCTCCCTATGTAAGGTAATGATTTTCAATTTGTTAGCTGTTTCATTTGCCATTTTTTTCTATTTCTAAATATTAGTTTTATATTGTTATTTCTTGATTTTCAGCTTTAGAAAATATCTATTGACTTTAAATTACTCTTTGACACTTCCCACACCTTCTCTTAATATATGCATATCAGGTGGGTTTTTTTTTTTTTTTTTTTAATAAGAAATGGGATCTCGATCTTGCCCAGGCTGGTCTCAGACTCCTGACCTCAGGCAATCCTCATCCTCCGGCCTTGGCCTTCCAGAGTGCTAGGATTATAGGCGTAAGCCACCATACCCAGCTCAGAGTTTTTTTTGTTTTTTTTATTTCGGCATATTATGGGGGTACAGATTTTAAGGTTTCAATAAATGCCCTTTCCCCCCTATTTATTTTATTTTTTTGAGACAGAGTCTTGCTTTGTCACCCAGGCTACAGTGAGTGCTGTGGCATCAGCCTAGCTCACAGCAGCCTCAAACTCCTGGGCTCAAACGATCCTCCTGCCTCAGCCTCCCAAGTAGCTGCGAATATAGGCATGCGCCACCATGCCCGGCTAATTTTTTCTATATATATTAGTTGGCCAATTGATTTCTTTCTATTTATAGTAGAGACGGGGTCTCACTCTTGCTCGGGCTGGTTTCGAACTCCTGACCTTGAGCAATCCGCCCGCCTCGGCCTCCCAGAGTGCTAGGATGACAGGTGTGAGCCACCACGCCTGGCTGGGACAGGGCCTTTAAAGGGGAAATTAAAGTGAAACATGGTCCTCAGGGTGGGTGGCCAATCCAATAGGGCTGGTGTACTTATGAGACAAGGAAGTGACACCAGGGATGCCCATGCACAGAGAAAGGCCCATGAGGACGGGGTGAGCCGTGGCCGTCTACAAGCCAGGGAGAGAGGCCTCGGGAGAAACAAGACCTGCCAACACCTTGATCTTGGACTTCCAGCCTCCAGAATAGTGAGAAAATGAATTTCTGTTGTTTAAGCCACCTAGTCTGTAATGTTCTTTTATGGCAGCCCTTGCAGACTAACACAAGTGGGTACAAATCAGTCCAAAGCAGCAAACACTGGCAGAGATGATGAGAGCTATTCCCAGCGCCGCAGGTCTGACGACAGAACTCCACAGTTCGGGACAACTGCTGCTGCCCTGGGGCTCGGCCTGTCCGAGCAGGGACCTGGGGCCTGGCTGGGAGGCTCCACCAGGGACGGTGCAAAGAGGGAGACACAGTGACTGCCAACCCAGACTGTCACCTGCCTACGTGGAACTCAGAGTGAATCAGAGCATTCAGCATGTGGGATGGGGCAGGGAGGCAGGCTGGGCCCAGGCACCACATTTTAAAAGCTCCACATATGGCATTTAAAAAATCTTTACTTTTTCATAACAACTTATTGGGATATAATTCACATATCATCAATGCACCCGTTAAAGGTATACATCCACACTCTTCTCTCTGACTGAAAATAAAATGAATTTGAAAATAAAGTGTGCAATTCAACGAATGGCTTCAGTGTATTCAGGGAGCTGTGTGACCATCTCCACCATCACTGTAGAGCGAGGGTGGTGACCAGCTGTGTCAAATGTCACGAGGGCCACCAGCGAGTGTAACACCCGCCGTCCACATTCCCATCGTACTTCCCTAAGACAGCATTTTCCACACAGCGGTTTTCAAATAAACAAGGAAACCTGGAACATGTTTGTCACTGAGATACAGAAGACAGGGAAGTCTCTTGGATCGGGTACAGGGATTAACACTTCTATGGCATTAAAGTAAAAGTTAAGAGGCAGAAATAAAAGACATACCCATCATCTGACAATATAAAAGCATCCACCTTTCAAACTCACCTTTGCAGTTTTTAAAACAAATTAAACTGGATTAATTCAGCGCTTTTCAGATCACAGCCAGGTGCTAACACGGAACAAGAGTCTCCCACTCATCTTTCCCACCGTAAGCCCAGGAAAGCACGCATGCCAGAACATCAAAACACCAAAAGACAGTTGGCTTGTTCACTATTCACATTTTCTTTCACCCTGTAATAAAGCTCTTGCAATTTCAGGGCTACTGAACTGTGCATGTACTGATTCTTTTGCTTCATTTAAAATTAATGGGGAGCTGGCCGGGCGCGGTGGCTCAAGCCTGTAATCCTAGCTCTCTGGGAGGCCGAAGTGGGCGGATCGTTTGAGCTCAGGAGTTCGAGACCAGCCTGAGCAAGAGCGAGACCCCATCTCTACTATAAACACAAAGAAATTAATTGGCCAACTAAAATATATATAGAAAAAATTAGCCGGGCATGGTGGCGCATGCCTGTAGTCCCAGCTACTTGGGAGGCTGAGGCAGCAGGATTGCTTGAGCCCAGGAGTTTGAGGTTGCTGTGAGCTAGGCTGACGCCACGGCACTCATTCTAGCCTGGGCAACAAAGTGAGACTCTGTCTCAAAAAAAAAAAAAAAAAAATTAATGGGGAGCTAATCAAATTTAGTATTATGAAATTGTTTTAAATTTTACTTCCCTAGTTTTCCCTATAGAGGCGGTGAGGCAAATTAATGCTCAAGGAGAAGAGTTCACTTTGGTTTCTGGAGAGTAACCCCTTACAATGCAAATAAATTAGTCAAGTACAGGTTAGGGTTCGTGTATCAAAGAATCATGTCCTAGAGTTTCTACCAATATTAGATAAACTAGCTATCTTTTAAAAATCTTTTTAGTATAAACCAACAAGAAAAATTCATATATCTGGGAAACAACTTTAAAATTTCCATGACATATTAACAAAGCAGCATTGCCAATAGAAACTATTCCCTAAATTCTCTCCTAGCCTATAGTGTATTTTGAGGCCCCTAATTTAAAAAATAAACCTATGACTGAGGAGGTAGAGGTAAAACAGTCATACTTACACCTTCTAAGGAAACTGAATATTTGTAGAACCTTGCACTAAATAAATTTATAATAACTATAAACCTAATATAAATCATCTTCTATTTATTTATTTTTTTTAAATTTTTTTTTCTCTTTTTTATTTGTCCTTTTTAAATTAATGGCAGAAAATCTTCTATTTATTTTACAAGTCTGAATTACAAATTATCAGGTATTCTTAAAGCAGGGAGTATATCAATTTGAGATTCAAAATGGCAACTTTTAACAGTGCATTTTACTCGAACAAAACATTTAAAAATTAGTGTAAAGAGAGCAAGTGTGAGTGGCCAGTGGCTGCTGTGGCCTGCTCTAAAAAAAAAAAAAGAAAAAAATTAGTGTAAAGAAACATGAAATATGCTTCTAAGTCTTTGACTCTAACTATGGACTGATGAAATAAATCCTTTTTAATTTAGAAAGACAATGGACTAAATAAATGCTAAATACTAAAGGAAAATTCTCTCTTTTTGTTCAAGTATAGGTATCATGTAACTGGACACCCCTGTGCCCAGGTGTGGACAGTAGCTCCTCTCAGGGTTCTTGGAGCATCTGCTTCCGCTGTCTCCTTTACAACTGTTTCAGGTTTTGGGGTTTTTAAACCATTACCTGTCTTATTTATAGTATAATTAATTTAAAAAGCTTGGCAATTTTTTAAAAACTAGTAGGCTGAATCCCAGGGAAATAAATGTGGCCTATATTTTAACAGTGTAATTGCCCTTATTTATGTGATGACATTCACATGAAGGCAGTTGTCACCTCCTTCTATATCACAGAGCGTCATGTAGGTATTATAGATACTTTTAACAAACATCCAACTGATACCTTACTGAAGGATTGCATTCCTTATAGTAAATAAACATACAGATACTATAAAGTAACACATTAACTGAATTGTATGCATAAATCTAAACTATAATCCCAATTTACAACACTGAACAGACATGACACATCACAGAATGGAACTGATCTTAATCAACAAGGGATGGATAAAAGACTTAAATGTAAGGCATGAAACCCTAAAAATTCTAGACTAAAACATAGGAAAAACTTTCATGCACAGAAAGACACATCTCACATGTTCTCACACCTATGTGGCAGCTAAATATTAAAAACAAGCAGGCTGGTCCAAAGGTAGTTGAGTTCTTTCAATTGATTGTTCACAGTTTCAGATTGAACTTCTTGTTCCACTCTTACCCCCTTCTCACTACTGCACTCGACTAGTCTTCACAAAAATCAAAAACAAAACAAAGACAATCGATCTCATGGAGACAGAGGGCAGAGTGACAGTTACCAGAGGCTGGGAAGGGTGGCAAGGAAGGGGGTAAAGTGAGGAAGGTCAATGAGTGCAAAAGTATAGTTAGATGGGATGAACAGTCTCTTATAGCACAACAAAGCGACTGTAATCAACAGTTGAGTAAGGGTGAATTTTTTTTGAGTCAGAGTCTCACTCTGTTGCCCAGACTAGAGTGCCGTGGCATCAGCCTAGCTCACAGCAACCTCAAACTCCTGGGCTCAAGTGATCCTCCTGCCTCAGCCTCCCGAGTAGCTGGGACTACAGGCATGCGCCCCCATGCCCTGCTAATTTTTTCTATATATATATTTTTAGTAGGCCAATTAATTTCTATTTATAGTAGAGACGGGGTCTCGCTCTTGCTGAGGCTGGTCTTGAACTCCTGAGCTCAAACAATCCTCTCGCCTCGGCCTCCCAGAGTGCTAGGATTACAGGTGTGAGCCACCTCTCCTGGCCTAGTTAAATTTTAAATTAAGTATAAGAATAGAACTGGAATGTTCCTAACATAAAGAAATGATAAATGTCTGAGTTAATGGATATCCTAATTACCCTGATTTGATTAATTCAGTGTATGCCTATATCGAAATATCACATGTATTCCTGAGAGGAAACATAGAAAAAAAATCACACGTACCCTATAAAGATATACAACTATTATGTACCCATAAAAATTAAAAATAAAAAAATTTAGGCCAGGCGCGGTGGCTCACGCCTGTAATCCTAGCACTCTGGGAGGCCGAGGCGGGTGGATTGCTCAAGGTCAGGAGTTCGAGACCAGCCTGAGCAAGAGCGAGACCCTGTCTCTACTATAAATAGAAAGAAACTAATTGGCCAACTAATATATATAGAAAAAATCAGCTGGACATGGTGGCACATGCCTGTAGTCCCAGCTACTCGGGGGGCTGAGGCAGAAGATCGCTTGAGCCCAGGAGTTTGAGGTTGCTGTGAGCTAGGCTGAAGCCATGGCACTCACTCTAGCCTGGACAACAAAGTGAGACTCTGTCTCAAAAAAAAAAAAAAAATTAAAAATAATTTATGACTAAGCCCCCAAAGGCAAATACAGCAATAACAAAAATAAATAAATGGGTTTAATTAAATTACAAAGCTTCTGCACAGCAAAGCAAATAATCAGCAGAGTAAACAGACAACCTACATAATGGGAGAAAATATTCTCAAACTGTACATCCAATAAAGGACTAATACCCAGAATCTACAAAGAACTCAAACAAATCAGCAAGAAAGAAACAAACAACCTCATTAAAACGTGGGCAAAAGACATGAACACAACTTTTTCAAAAGAAGATAGACAAATGGCCAACAAATGTGAAAAAATGCTCAATATCACTAATCATCGGGAAAACGCAAATTAAAACCAAAATGAGATACCAGCTTACCATTGTCAGAATGGCCATTACTAAAATGTCAAAGAACAATAGATGCTGGCGTGGATGCAGAGGGAAATGAACACTTAATACCCTGTTAGTGGGACTGAAAATTAGTAGAACCTCTATGGAAAACAGTATTGAGATTCCTCAAAGAAATAAATGTAGACTTACTATTCTATCTAGTAACCCCACTACTGGGTATCTACCCAAAGGAAAGGAAGTTATTTTATAAAAAAGACACCTGTACCCAAATGTTCATTGCTGCCCAATTCACAATTGCAAAGATGTGGAACCAACCTACGTGCCCATCAATTCATGTGAATTGTGAATTAACATATCTGAAACCTACTTAATTTTACCACTGAGAGTTTTCAGAAAGAGAGAAAGACAGACAGAAACCTCAGACAGCTTTAAACTTAGAAAAAAGTGTATTCTTAAATGGTTTCCCCCAAAGCAAGTTTGGTCTAAATGCAGTTTTGCATCTATAATTTAGTTTCTTATTTATTTTCTATTTCTTTATTTCTAATCTTAAATGCCAAACTTAACATTTCTGTTGACTTTGGGGAAGTAAAAGTTTGTGTTTTGTTTTGCTTTGTTTTTTTTTTTTTTGAGACAGTCTCACTCTGTTGCCCAGGCTAGAGAGCCATGGCATCAGCCTAGCTCACAGCATCCTCAAACTCCTCCTCAAGCGATCCTCCTGCCTCAGCCTCCCAAGTAACTGGGATTACAGGCATGCATCGCCATGCCCAGCTAGTTTTTTCTATATATTTTTAGTAGGCCAATTAATTTCTTTCTATTTTTCAGTAGAGACGGGGTCTCGCTCTTGCTTAGGCTGGTTTCCAACTCCTGACCTTGAGTGATCCTCCTGCCTCAGCCTTACAGAGTGCTATGCTTGTTTTGTTTTAATGAAAAAGATTCATTTTTTTTTTTTTTTTTTTTGGAGACAGAGTCTCGCTTTGTTGCCCAGGCTAGAATGAGTACCGTGGTGTCAGCCTAGCTCATAGCAACCTCAAACTCCTAGGCCCAAGTGATCCTCCTGTCTCAGCCTCCGGAGTAGCTGGGACTACAGGCATGCACCACCATGCCAGGCTAATTTTTTCTCTATATATTTTTAGTTGGCCAATTAATTTCTTTCTATTTTTAGTAGAGACGGGGTCTCGCTCTTGTTCAGGCTGGTTTCGAACTCCTGACCTCAAGCAATCCACCCGCCTCGGCCTCCCAGACTGCTAGGATTACAGCCAAGAGCCACTGCGCCTGGCCAAAAGATTCATTTTAATTGACAAAAATTTATTGATGACTCACACTTAGAAAAGTGACTCACTGCCAGTGGTTGTATCCTCCCTGCTGGTTTAAAATTCAAGAAGTCTGGGTGTGGTCAGCAGTGAGAGATAAAGGGTTAAATATGTTCTCAGGTACATGGCAAAACTTCCTTGTCACTGGGATGATGGGTCATGCTTCAAACCGGGAGGAAAGGAAGCAGTTAAAAGTTTTTGTAAGAACGGCCTAGTTATAATTCTCACCTGTGTAAATGAGCAGACAGGTGAGGGAACAGAAGAGTTCCAGGGCCAGGATGGCCAAAATGAGGTCCAGGTACACCCTGCTGGGCTCAGGAAAGGAATGCTGCAGGCTCAGCGTGAGGAGAAGTGCAGTGTTGCCTGTGGAGGAGAAACACAGAGCACGGTGCAGTGAGAAATACATGTGTGGTCTTCGGTTCCTCACACAAAGCTCCCAGCGCCCGTGTGGGTCCCGAGTGGTAAGGGTGACAGCAGTGTGTTGTTACGCAGGGCGGAAAGGCTGTGACACTTCCACGCCCTCAGGGTCACTGCGGACACTCCAGGAACAACATACAGGTTCACAGGAGAAGAGCACAACACATCTATTTAATCCAAGTTCTACAGGGCATGGGAGCCTCAGACGTGAAGGGCTCCTAGGCAGAGAGTTAGGGTCTCCGGCTCTTCTCGGGACAAGGGTCCCTGCTTCCGCGCTGTCTCAACCGATCGCCCCACCTGGGAAGGAGGATAAAGGCGGCACTGGGTTTTGGTGTGGTCCCACCCTTAATCCTATCCCGGCAGCTGCCACACCTGGGAAGGAGGGCATGCCTTATCAATCTAGGAATTCCCCAGCCCAGGCACAGTAAGATGTAGAGAGTGACCTGGAGTAACCTAAGGGTAATTAACACACCATCGGCTCGAATCTGCATTGCGGTTCACCTCCCCCTCCAGGTGGGCTTTCTTAGAGGGAGCTCGTATATGTGCACATGGAATTCTGAGGACACCTGTTGACCATCTGACACCATCCTACACTTCCCAAGAGCCCTGCTCCCGACGGGGCTAACCAAAGGAGACAACCCGAGGAGTCAGGAGGACGTGAGTGGGTCAGTCAGTGGTGGGTCTGTCTCTCTCCACTCACGGAGACCGACGCGTCTTGTTCTGCAATGAAGAGCTGCTCGTGTGACTCCGCTCAAAGGAGCCAGAGGCCAGGGTAACAGTCCAGACTTGACACTCTGGTGTGTCTGGTCACTCTTTGGCCACGAGCACACCAAGAACCGAGGGCAGACTCCCACTCTGACACCTCTGGTGCTAAACCTGGGGTTCTGACAGAACCAAAGACCTCGGGGAAACCTTCCATTTTTACTCTTAGGTTCAACGAGGAATGGACAGCTGTGTAGCAATGGGACTGACTGGACAAAAGTCTATGACCTGAGAGACCGAGGGGGACCCAGTAAGGCCCGTCTGTTAGAATCTTCTTCATCTCTGTGCAGCACCCCTCCAGCCCAGCCCTGTGGGGGCAGGGCCCTCTGCAGTGAGGGGCTGCAAGGCAGAAAGTGACCTTTCTGGGCAGTAACGGTTGCCTTGGGAGCGAGTTCTAGTGCTGGGATCACAGGTGGGAGCAACGCTCGCCAGAGTCGAGGAGCTCTACTTTCTATGACCCACTGTTGGGAAGAGGAATTCTTGTTTCTATGACTCACTCGGGGAGAAAGAAAACAGGGAAGCAGGAGGAGGTCAGAGAGGCCTTGCTCTGAGGCCCTCCCGTCTTCCAGTCGAAGGCACTCAGCGTGCCAGAGCACCACACTCCGGAGTCTCGTGTCTGAGTCCCAACAGTTATAACATTCGGGTTCTGGCCAGCGTGGTGGCTCACGCCTGTGATCCCAACACTTTAGGGGAGCAAGGGAGGAGGATTGCTTGAGGCCAGGAATTTGAGACTGGCCAGGGCAACAGAGCCAGACCCCATCTCTACAGAAACACAAAGAAATCAGGCAGGGTGGTGTGTCTGTAGTCTCATGTACTTAGGAGGCTGAGGTAGGAGGGTCGCCTGAGCCCAGGAGTTTGAGGTTATAGTGAGCTATGATGGCACCACTGCATTCCAACCTGGGTGACATAGCAAGACCCTGTCTCTTAAAAAAAAGTAGTTTTAGGCCAGGTGCAATGGCTCACGCCTGTAATCCTAGCACTCTGGGAGGCTGAGGTGGGTAGATCGTTTGAGGTTAGGAGTTTGAGACCAGCTTGAGCAAGAGTGAGACCCCATCTCTACTAAAAATAGAAATAAATTAATTGGACAGCTAAAAACATATAGAAAAATAAGCCGAGCATGGTGGCGCATGCCTGTAGTCCCAGTTACTCGGGAGGCTGAGGCAGGAGGATGGCCTGAGCCCAGGAGTTTGAGGTTGCTGTGAGCTAGGCTATTGCCATGGCACTCTAGCCTGGGCAACAGAGACTCTGTCTCAAAAAAAACAATAAAAATAAAAATATAGGTTTTTGGAAATTTACAGAAAATTCCTAAAACCCTTGGAATTTTAGAAGTGACGGAGCTCCTGCTGTCATCCATAACAAACCCTTTCTCTCCACCACACCATGTTCCTGCCCATCAGATGACTTGGGGAGGCACACAACCTCAGGACAGGGATTGTCACTAAAACACCAGGAGATTAGGAGGCGGGAAATTTCAGCCCCACCCACCAACTTCAGGGAGAGAGGGTGGCTAGAATTTAAAGTCCATAAAAACTCTTAAACAGCGAGACTTGATGAGCTTTCAGGCTGCCAGGAGGGTGGAGTCCCCCAGCTCCTTGCGGGCAGCCCCTTCTCCACTGGGGACTCTTTCGGATGTGGCCCTACGTCCCCTTCATCGGGCTGCCATCTGTGCCCTTCAGAACACCCCTTATGACAAGCCAGTGACAATAAGCAAAGTGCCTTCCTGAGTTCTGGGAGCCGTTCTAGCCCGGAGAAGGCCCCGCTGATTGGACCCATCTGGCAGGTTGAAAATTAGTGTTTTCAGTGAAGGCCCAGGTTTTCATCTTGATGGGGAAAAACCCAAAATATGTAACGTGATATGTAACCGATACTATTTGATAAGGTTTAAACTGTATATTCTCTGCCCGCAACTCCTAAAAAAAAAAGTAAAAGGGACAAAAAATTTAAAAAGAAAGCGATCAAAACGCATTTGGAACTAAGGAAGGAGAAGAGATGTAACTGGGAGGAAAGCGAAGCCACGGTCCCATCTCCACCAAAATAAGTAAATAAATACATTTATTTTTTCTCCTCTAGGGAATAATAAAAAGTATCAGGCTAAAGTTAGTATCATCGGTACTACCACATACAAGAAAAGAACGGCTACTGTGTCTTTCTGATTAGCTGGAAATTCTATAATCCCAGGATTTACCTTCTTTTTTTTTTCAAATAAAAAAAAATACTTAAAATAGAAACAAGGTAAATACCTTTGATTTTCTGTTTCCTACATAAATAATACAAAAGTGATATCACCTGTGATTAAACTAAGGGTCTAGCTGCTTAGAAACAGACTGTGATTAAGGCTCACGTGTTTAACATGAATTTGAAAGATTGCGAAAAGATAAAGATTAGACAATCTCTGCGAGCCTCAAAAATACTATTTCCAGACTACCACTTGAGAAACTGAATATTATTTTGGTCACACACCATGTAAGATCTGTTAGTGGTTGAAAATAAGTTTCTGTTTTTATCTTTGTGTTACAATAACATCTTCTGGCCAAAAAAGAAGGGTGCTACATATCAAGGTTGAACATCCAAACCACGCTCTCCCTCGGAACAGGCCAGGAAATACCTGTTCCCTCCTCAACCTCAGTCAAGATCACCTCTACCCATAAAACGATCCTCTCTGCTATAGCATACCTCCTCAGCTTCCACTAAGAACTTCACTCCGTGGATGAACTTGCAGCATGTCACTAAAGAAAATGCACTAACAGAACATAAAAGAAAAATGAAAAAATTTTTAATTTTTAAGTTTAAAAAAATTTCTTTTTAGAAACAGGATCTCCCTGTGTTGCCCAGGCTGGAGTGCAGTGGCTATTCACAAGCATGATCGTAGCACACTGAAGCCTCAAACCCCTGGCCTCGACCATGAAACAGTCCTCTTGCCTCAGCCTCACAAGTACCTGAGACTACAGGTGCACATTACCTAAAAATTAAATTCTGTAGAGCAGTTTTTCTGGAGAAAAAAATTAATTGCAAATCTGGATTCAAAATTTTTAAAGATTCATTCTGGACTCAAATTTTTTTTTTTTTTTTTTTTTTTTGAGACAGAGTTTCACTTTATTGCCCAGGCTAGAATGAGTGCCGTGGCGTCAGCCTAGCTCACAGCAACCTCAGACTCCTGGGCTCAAGCAATCCTGCTGCCTCAGCCTCTCAAGTAAACTGGGACTACAGGCATGTGCCACCATGCCTGGCTAAGTTTTTCTATATATATTTTAGTTGGCCAATTAATTTCTTTCTATTTATAGTAGAGATGGGGTCTCGCTCTTGCTCAGGCTGGTCTCGAACTCCTGAGCTCAAACGATCCGCCCACCTCGGCCTCCCAGAGAGCTAGGATTACAGGCTTGAGCCACCGCGCCCGGCCTAGACTCAAATTTTTAAAAGTAGAATCTTTGACACTAAATTATTTATAACTCAGTGCCAACTTTACCTAAAGAATTTCAGGCTGGGTGCGGTACCTCACGCCTGTAATCCTAGCACTCGGGGAGGCCGAGGTGGGCAGACTGCTCGATGTCAGGAGTTCGAAACCAGCCTGAGCAAGAGTGAGACCCCCGTCTCCACTAATAGAAAGAAATTAATTGACCAACTAAAAAAAAAAAATTAGTCAGGCATGGTGGCACATGCCTGTAGTCCCAGCTACTTGGGAGGCTGAGGCAGCCTACTTGGGAGGCTGAGGCAGTAGCCTGGGAGACTGAGGTTGCTGTGAGCTAGGCTGACGCCACGACACTCACTCTAGCCAGGGCAACAAAGTGAGACTCTGTCTCAAAAAAAAAAGAATTTCAATTTAATTCTGTAAAGCTTTAAAAATATCTGCAACAAAAAAGAAAAGTAGGCACTCATTTTTGCATTCTTGAACTCCTGGCCTCAAGCGATCCTCCCGCTTGGCTTCCCCAAGTACTAGGATTACAGGCAGGAATCACCACGGCTGGCCCCATTCATGCATTCTATGTCCTGAACGGGCCTTCTGAGATCTTGCCTTCATAAATCAGGACCTGTGTTTTTTCCAAATTTTCTGTTTTGGATAATGAGTCTCATTATACAACAGTCCCTCTTTCTTAGGAACTTACCGTTGCTATCTCCTATTGCAAGAAAAGCACTGAGCTTTTTGGAAAAAAAAAAATTCCCTTTCCTATCCTCAGAAATATCAAATGGCAACAGTATTTCTATCTCCTTGCCATGAATAAACCAGCTGATACCAAGAGAGGAGAAAAACACAGGCATACAAGCACACCATGCTCATGATACAGATTCAAATGAAAATTAAGGCTGTACCTTTTATTAAAAAAAATCTTCAAGACATTAAGGTGATACAAATTTTAGTGGCCGTGATACACATCACTTACAAAAATGAGAACACATTTGACCATAAAAATCTAAGTTCACGCACGCTCTCCCACCATCTCTGCTACTCTAGCACGCTACCCGGACACCGAGCGCAGACTCACCGGCGGAGTGCGCGGTCAGCGCTAGGCTCTTCAGGTGCCGCGTGGACCGGTAGATCCAGCCATAGCCGCGGCGTCTGGCTTTGCCGTGGTGATGCTGGATGTAGCGCTCGAGGAGCAGATGGAGAACCCACAGAATCACCTTCCCGAGGATTATGACCGTCTGAACTTTCAGTGGGCTGGTGTAGTTTCCCGGGCATTTGTCCTCATTCGGATCAGGGTAAGAGCAAAGCACACCTGTTAAAAACGCTAAAATCACAAACACAACCTGGCAAAAAGAAAGCAGCAGGATTAATACTCAGTATTTGGAATCAGGAAACGATAATCACCATCTCAAGACACTCTCTTACACTGACTTTCACTATTCTATTTTTACAAATGAGTTTTAAATCATTTTTACAAACCTTTGTAAAGAAACTGCTGGGGGAATCTGATGCATGCTGAAGTTTAAGAAACACTGCTGCACAGTAATACATACAGGGTTTTTACAGAAATGGGGAAAATCCTTTTACATGTATGCTAATCTCTTTGTACATATTGTATGTACTTAGCAAAAGGCATTGAAGGAGAGAGAAGAAACTGACCCATTTATTAACTCAGGGAGAAGGGCTGAACTAGAGAAAAGGAAGATTATGATTTGATCTTTGTCTACATTCATAATGTTTTACTTGTTATGATAAGGAAGTAGGATTCTATAATTTAAAAAATCAAGCCAGTGTGGTGGCTCACGCCTGTAATCCCAGTGACTTGGGAGGATGAGGGTGGATTGCTTGGGCCCAGGAGTTTTGAGGCTATGTGAGCTATGATCGTGCCCCCGCACTCCAGCCTGGGCCACAGTGCAAGACCCTATCTCTAAAAAATAAAATGAAGAAAAACAACTTAAAAAGCTATCATTAGCATCCACTGCCAAGCATCCAATAGCAGGCAATATTAGCACAGAATGAATCTATTAAAAATACATGTGATTTGTCAAGAGTAGTAACATTTGCTATTGTAGCTGGGCCCCTTGAAATTTTAGTACCTCAGGCTGGGCATGGTGGCTCATGCCTGTAATCCTAGCACTCTGGGAGGCCGAGGCGGGAGGATAGCTCAAGGTTAGGAGTTCCAAACTAGCCTGAGCAAAAGAGAGACCCCATCTCTACTAAAAATAGAAAGAAATAGAAAATTTCTTTCTATTAAAAATAGAAAGAAATAGAAAATTTCTTTCTATTAAAAATAGAAAGAAATTAATTGGCCAACTAAAATATATATATAAAAAAAAAGTTAGCTGGGGATGGTGGCACATGCCTGTAGTCCCAGCTACTCAGGAGGCTGAGGCAGAAGGATCGCTTGAGCCCAGGAGTTTGAGGTTGCAGTGAGCTAGGCTAACGCCACGGCACTATAGCCCAGGCAACAGAGTGAGACTCTGTCTCAAAAAAAAAAAAAAAAAAGAAATTTTAGTACCTCAGCCAGGTGTGGTGGCTCACACTTATAATCCTAGCACTTTGGGAGGCTGACGTGGGAGGATTGCTTGAGGTCAGGAGTTGGAGACCAGCCTGAGCAAGACTCTGTCTCCACTAAAAATAGAAAAATTCGCTGATCGTGGTGGTGTACGCGTATAGTCAAAGCTACTTGGGAGGCTAAGGCAGGAGGATTACTTGAAGCCAGGAGTTTGAGGTGGCTGTGAACCAGGGTGATGCCACAGCACTCTAGCCTGGGCAACAGAGCAAGACTCTATCTCAAAAAAGAAAAAGAAGAAAAAAATTTAGTGCCTTTACATTTTTTTTTTAATGACTAAAATAATTATAAAATTTGACTAGGCCCTTACTTGCACATGTTAATCACTTACTTTCTGCCCAACAACTCTTGTTCTCATAATAATTATTAACTACTAATATATTACTTATTTTTCAAACACCAAAAAATTACTCTAAAGTAACAAAAAAATCTATGTTTATTTTACAAAAAAACTCTTAAAAAATTATCACTAATTTCTGACACCCAAAAGTCTAATTACTTGAGAAATAATTTTTTCTAGAGTGCCGTGGCGTCAGCCTAGCTCACAGCAATCTCAAACTTCTGGGCTCAAGCAATCCTTCTGCCTCAGCCTCCCAAGTAGCTGGGACTACAGGCATCCGCCACCTAATTTTTTCTATTTTTGGTAGAGACGGGGTCTCGCTCTTGCCCAGGCTGGTCTGGAACTCCTGAGCTCAAACGATCCACCCGCCTCGGCCTCTCAGAGTGCTAGGATTACAGGTATGAGTCACCGCCTGGCCAAGAAATAATTTAAAGCTAAAAAACAACACAGATTTCTCTCTTCGATTCCCTAAAATTCTCCACCCTTATTCCCTAACCACACAAATACTGCCTATTATTTTTTTTTAAAAATCTAAAAAATTTCAGTTTTACCTTCTTCAACCAAATCAAATAAACCTTTCCCTGTCTCCAAACACCAATATCAAAATATTTACCTTTAACTACATAACAAATACACAAACCTAAACTTAAAATTCCACAACGCTATGGCAACTCAAGATTCTTATCCCCATAAAGCAAAAAGTTGAAAAGTCAACATATTCTCTATGCTGTAATACCGCATACAGTGAACTCAACTGATGCATTTTACATAACGTAGCATATATCAGTTTTTCTTGTTGTTTAATACGTATGGTTTTCTTAGACCTAAAATGAGGGCAGTCAATCCCACAGTATCAAAAGCATGCAATTTAATACAGTATTTTTTTTTTTTTTGAGACAGAGTCTTGCTTTGTTGCCCAGGCTAGAGTGAGTGCTGTGGTGTCAGCCTGGCTCACAGCAACCTCAAACTCCTGGGCTCAAGCAATCCTCCTGCCTCAGCCTCCCGAGTAGCTGGGACTATAGGCATGTGCCACCATGCCCAGCTGATTTTTTTTTCTATATATATTAGTTGGCCAATTAATTTCTTTCTATTTATAGTAAAGATGGGGTCTCACTCTTGCTTAGGCTGGTTTTGAACTCCTGACCTCGAGCAATCCGCCCACCTCGGCCTCCCAGAGTGCTAGGATGACAGGCCTGAGCCACCGCACCTGGTAATACAGTATTTTTCTGTTTTAGATACAGGGTATTGCTACGTTGCCCAGGCTGGACTCAAACTCCTGGCCTCAAGTGGTCCTCCTGCCTCAGCCCCTGGCTCAACCTCCCCAGTAGCTGGGACTACAGACATGCACTACTATGCCTGACTTGCAATTTAACATAAAAAGGTTTGTGAAAAGTGAGACTTGGCCAGGTGTGGTGCTGTCATCCCAGCACTCTGGGAGGCCGAGGCGGGAGGATCGCTCGAGGTCAGGAGTTCTAGAGTAGCCTGAGCAAGAGCGAGACCCTGTCTCTACTAAAACATGGAAAGAAATTATCTGGACAACTAAAAATATACATAGAAAAAATTAGCCAGGCTTGGTGGCGCATGCTTGTAGTCCCAGCTACTCGGGAGGCTGAGGCAGGAGGATTGCTTGAGCCCAGGAGTCTGACGTTGCTGTGAACTAGGCTGACGCCACGGCTCTCACTCTAGCCTGGGCAAACAGAATGAGACTGTCTCAAAAAATAAATAAAAATAAAATAAAAAATGATATATGTCTACAAATACGTGTGTTTTGTATATATAGACTATGTTACAAAAAAAGTAAAAGGAAAGAAAAACAGGCCACCACCTGGAAACATGAGGCTACCCGGTGGGCCAGGAAGGAAGCACTTTGCTGAGGCCTGGGGGTCAGGAAGCCCGCAGCGACCCAGCTCTGAAGCCGAGCCTCCCGCAGGGCACCCTGATGCAGGGGAAGCCGAGGCAGAGGGCTGTGCAGCCTCTGGTGTGGGCAGAGCTTGGGAGGAGGTTGGGGGGTGGCTGAACGAGGCAAACGACCCACCCACCGTCCTCATACACACCCAGGGAGTGGCGAAACCAGCCGCCTTCAGATTTCTCACATTGCAGCAAACAAGCTATCACTCCTTGCACTTCCAATTGCAATGATCAAAATGGAGATGACTTAGCAGACTTGGAGCAGAGCCACCACAACCAGGGCCTACAAGGAGACCTTTCCCACAAGTGTTTTCACAAACCTCAGACGTCTGCAATTCTATCATTGTGTGAACACAGGGTGACACTGTACACATTGTTCTGATGCAGCAGGAATTCTCTGCTTAACATTGTTTCCTAGGTGTAGGTAAATGGATAAATTCCTATGTCAACATGTGTAGACTCACCTGCATTTTTTGTTTTTTTTGTAACTGAAAAAGTAATACATGCATTTGGTTAAAAAAATCAAATGGTACAAAAAGTAAACAGTAAAATATATTAGTGTCACTGCTGCCAAGGCCCTCAGTCCCCACCTCAGAGGGAACTAGTGTAACGGGGTCTGTGAACGCTTCCGAAACTCTGTTACACACAGAAATACACGTACACACCAGCCCTCTCCACTCGGTTTTTAAAACTGCAAACAGGAACATTCCGTACACAACGCTGTACACCTGATTTCCCGCTCCGCAGTGTAATGCTGAAGGCCCTGCCATGCCCTGTAGACACACCCACCCTTTCACTTCTAACAGCTGCGAGCATCTCTCTGTACAGACAGGACGAGCGAAGCGGTCCGATGGCAGGCCGTCTGCAGTACCTTGACGCGACAGGCAACACTGCCATTGTCGGCAACATCCCTGCCCGTGTTCAAATGCGTAAGACTGAAATAGCACGTGCACTTTAAATGCTCACAGTGAGCTCCCAACTGCCCTCTGAAGAGCTTATATGCTTTTCACAGACGTCACCTCTGGATGGATCCGTCTCCGCCAGACAACTCACATGTATGACCTGGAGCAGGTTTGCGATGACGACGGTGGGGAGAGGATGGAACCTCGGTCGGAAGTGGGCTTGCAGCGAGTGATTCGGGAGAAGCTGGGCTTCCAGAAGTGGGTCGTCCTCAACGCTCTGCGTGATATCCAGAGAGCCCTGGGGCACAGAAAACGGAAGCAAGATATAATCACCACTTTCTGGATTGTATTTCCAAGACAAATCCAAACCAGGAAGCTTTAAAATCATTACACAAGTTAGAGGCAAGAGAATACATCTGCTACTTAAAGCCAATTTTTAAAAAGTACCCTCTATGGCTGGGTGCGGTGGCTCACGCCTGTAATCCTAGCACTCTGGGAGGCCGAGGCGGGTGGATTGCTCGAGGTCAGGAGTTCGAAACCAGCCTGAGCAAGAGCAAGACCCCGTCTCTACCATAAATAGAAACAAATTAATTGGCCAACTAATAAATATAGAAAAAATTAGCCAGGCATGGTGGTGCATGCCTGTAGTCCCAGCTACTCGGGAGGCTGAGGCAGGAGGATTGCTTGAGCCTAGGAGTGTGAGGTTGCTGTGAGCTAGGCTGATGCCATGGCACTCACTCTAGCCTGGACAACAAAGTGAGACTCT
Organism: Mirza zaza; assembly: GCA_008750895.1. Taxonomy (NCBI): domain Eukaryota; kingdom Metazoa; phylum Chordata; class Mammalia; order Primates; family Cheirogaleidae; genus Mirza; species Mirza zaza. The sequence goes on along the minus strand of VSMD01138006.1, from coordinate 10,441 downwards.
GTCTCAAAAAAAAAAAAAAAGTACCCTCTATGGATAACTAGTATACAAACTTGGTGAAAGTAAGTTTTAAAATGGGTAGAGAAAATCTTAATTCAATTATTTCTACATCTCACAAAGTAATATATAATGAAATTTAAGTAAACCATTTTCTTCAAGCCCTCAAAGCTTAGATACTGATTTTTTTTTTTTTTTTTTGAGACAGAGTCTCACTTTATTGCCCAGGCTAGAGTGAGTGCCGAGGCGTCAGCCTAGCTCACAGCAACCTCAAACTCCTGGACTCAAGCAATCATGCTGCCTCAGCCTCCCAAGTAGCTGGGACTACAGGCATGTGCCACCATGCCCGGCTAATTTTTTTTTCTATATATATATTAGTTGGCCAATTCATTTCTTTCTATTTGTAGTAGAGATGGGGTCTCGCTCTTGCTCAGGCTGGTCTCGAACTCCTGAGCTCAAACGATCCGCCCACCTCGGCCTCCCAGAGCTAGGATTACAGGCTTGAGCCACCGAGCCCGGCCTCTGATTTATTTTTTATTCTAACCCCTAGACCACCAGGTAAAATGTACTTAACATTAATTATATTTGTGAAATAATTACAGTTGCAATTCCTTTTTAAAATAAAGTTTATTGTGTATATTTATGGTATAGAACATGACGTTATGGAGGCACACAGTAAAAACGTTACTATAGCAAAGCAAATTAATACCTCATCATCTCACCCATTTTTTTGTGTGTGTGGCAAGAGCAGCTAAGTCATTCGGCACAAATCCCACATGAGTGCAGCTCATTACCTGCAGTCCTCCCATCGCACCTAAGATCTCTAGACTCGCTCACCCCCCTTGCCTGCTACTTTGCATCCTCTGACCTGCATCTCCCCACTTTCTTCCCACCCGAACCCCTGCTCCAGGGCCACAATTCTTAACCTGGCTCTGGTGTTCCACAAAATTTTGGAAAATTGAGGGGGGCTTTATTAAGAGTACTTAAAACCAACTTTCAGTTATGATATTTTAGTGTACTAATGGAAACGTCCCCATGATGGGCTCTCCGGGAGACCTCGGTGTGCAGATACCAGATTCTCAACGAAAACAACTACGGAGTTGTAATGTCGCTGACGCAGCCAACAAAGGTTAAGTGTGCGAATTGCAACCTAAAAATTCCAGTTAGTGTCCTTTAAAGGCACCCTCTGGACAGGAGCAGCTCTTCCCAGCCCCGGCTGCACACAAGCAAGCCCCCAGTCTCACTCTCAGACCCTCACTGACGGTTACTACGCGTGAGGCACTGTGCCTCAGGGAAAAGAACACGAGGAGATCGCATTTCCGGGGGCGGCTTGCGGATAAAGGCGTGAGGGACTAAACAACAAAGCAAGAATGCCCAACATAGTGCGAGGAACACTACGGGAAGCACACAACAGATCAGCAAATGAAAAGCACAAAGGGCACAGCAAACTTAGGTTGGCCAACACACTGGGATAAGATGGAAATTAAACTTTCGTGGGTGAAAGGGAAGTCTGAGAACAGGGTTTGGATACAGAGAATAAGGGCCCCCTTTTTTAAAATTTCTAAACTTTGTTTTCTTCTGTTGAAATGACCAGGAAAACCAACCTGGGCCCAGCAGTGAGAACAACAAGTCCTAACCACTAGACAACCAGGCACAGGGCTCTTTATTTTGGAGGCAGCGGGTGGGACAAACGGTGGACGCTGTAGGGGGACGGGGTTACGAAGATGGGGGTCCTCGGTTTCCAGTCCCAGGCGTCAGTGCTGCTCTGCACTCTCACTCGACGCCCAGCTGGCGTCCTGGTGAGTTTGCAGGCTTGATTCCGAACGCCCGGTTCTCCAGACCCCTCTGCCTCTAGCGCTTCTCAGTCAGCAGACGCCTGGCCTCCACCTCGCTCCTCCCCAGCTGAGGGCTGTGCCTCTCCTGTGCCCAGAGGGGCTTCCGACCAGGCAGCCCTCCTGCACCATGAGCTGGATCGTGCAGCCCCCACACCTCCCACGGCGTCCTGTGCTCGCCTCTCCTATCACACCGCCCCACGGCGGTCCTTCGTGTCTCCTCCCCACTAGACTCAGTGACAACAGCCCCCCATCTGTCTCTGTAATCCCAGAGCCCCACCTGCCCCATGGCTATCGCCTGGCAAACACTGACGAATGAGTGCGTGAAAAGACCCAGACCCATGTTCCGGCGTCCTCTAACTCAGTCACAGGCACCGCCAAAGACTGGGCTAATCACGAAGGACCCTTGAGACACGCGGTGGAGCCCGCTCTGGCCAGACGCGGCAGGAGCTGTGGTCAAGGGCACGCTAAGGCAAACTGCCTGCGTCCGAACACGGGACCTACTGCCTACCAGTCGAGGGAAGTTACTTCACCTCCCCGTGCCTCAGTTTCCTCACCTAAAAAGGAGACTAATAACAGCACCTGATTCACAGCTTTTGTCAGGAACATTAAACGAGTTACTGCAACATGAAAGTGCTCAAAGCACTGCCTGACAGAGTGATCAGTGAGTATCGGCCGCAATTATGTTTACTCTTGCTTTTCACTTGCTCCCTGCTGTGGTCTGAATGTTAGTGCTACCCCAAAGCCCTCCCACTTTCCTCTGGAAGGTAGGTGAGCCACAAAGGCTTCACCCTCACAAAGGGGGTGGGTGCCCGTCAGGAGGTTCCCTTCCGCCCCCCGCCAGGCGACGACAGGGAAGAAGGTGCCCGCAGAGCCTCACCAGGGCGCTGGTGCCCGGATCATGGTCTGCCTGAGTCTGCTGCTGCCCCGACCTCAGACTGCCCAGCCTCCAAGACTGTGAGCAACAAATTTCTGTTTATAAATGGCCCCGTCACCATGTTTTGTCACCACAGCCTGAATGAAGGCAGGCCCTGCCCACACAACACTGCCATTCTAGCCTAAACCTGTTCTGTCCCTCCACTCTCACTTAGGCCAGACACCCAGCACTTCTCACGGCCTGTTACTAGAACCTTCCAGTCTCCTGGCCTTGGCAACCACTCTTACTGCTGTCAGAGTTCTTCTAAGACAAACAGTATTTCTTTTCTCAAAGACCTTGGGTCCTCCTCATTTTCCTCAGGACAAAGGCCGAATGCTCATCCTGACCACCTGCTTTACAATATATTCCCCAAGCCACTTTAGGACTCGTCTCTCACCACGCCCCCTCCTGGTACTGACCGCTCACTGCACCCGTCTCTTACCAACGCAAAACCCTTTCAGTGTCAATGCTGGCCCTACTTATTCTCCGCCTCCTGTCCAATGCCTGTCTCAGCAAAGCCATATTCTGATGCCCTCCCCAAGGGCAGCACCGTGGTTGCTGCACGTCCACCTGCCGTCGCAGGCTTCGCCTCTGCAAGTCCCAGCTGGTCTGCTTCACACCCTCCAGTCTGCACCCACGGAACACACGGAACAGTCGTAATTACTTTAACGTCCTTGCTTGCAGTTTCCAGCATAAGTCATTTCCAAGTCAGTTTCAATGGGCTCATTATAGGTCAGGTTTCCTGCCTCTTTGCATGCCTGGTAATTTTTGTTTTGTTTTACTTTCTTTTTGTCTTTTGTTTCTTTTTTTTTTTTCTTTTTACATTTTTCCTCTTCTTTTTTTTTAATCTGCATGCCTGGTAATTTTTTATTGGATGACAGACATTGCAAATTGTCTCTTTTGGTGCTGGACATTATTGTATTCCTATATTCTCAGGCTTTGTTGTGGAATGCAATCATGGTACGTGGAAATAGTCTGATCTTTTTGGCCTTAGCTTTCGGACATTAGGTGGGGCCACCACTGTGCTTAGTCTAGAGCTAGTGTTCCCCCACTACTGAGGCAGCACCTTTCTGAGTACTCTACCTACATACCCTATGAATGAGGAGGATTCCAGACTGGAATAGGGACTAACCTGGCCCTGCACGGATGGACTGTTCCTTCTAATCCTTCTGGGTGGTTCTTTTTGAGGCCTCCAGAGTTTCCTCCTCCTCTTCTGAACACCTAGGGGGGCTCTCTGCAGAGTTCTCCCTCCTCCCTGGGCACTCTGTCCCATGAACTCTGCTTGCTTTGGTCTCCCAGACCCTCGCCTCCATCTCCTCGACTCAGAGCCTACTGGACCCCGCCTGGGTTCCCCGGTGCGCACCACAGCCTGCAGTCTCGCTCAAGGCAGTCAGCTGCGGTGAGGAAAGGGCTCACAACATTTGTTTCCCATCTCTGAGATCACTGACCTTCACAGCCTGATGTCCAGTATCGTAAAAAAAGGTTGTGTCATATGTTGTACCTAGTTTTTTTGGTTGTTTCAGGCAGAATGGTATGTGTAGTCCTGGTTATTTTACCTTGGCTGGGAACAGAAGTCCCTACTGAAATTTCACACATCTCTGTAACTTATAATGCTAAGCATATAGTATTGAAATTGTCAGAATAAAGTGTGCTTCACAAGGGCAGGGACTCTATTATTTTCTTTGTACTTTTAACACCTGATACATAACAGGTGCTATGTGTTGGTATGTGTGTTGAACGAATGAAAGACTGCCCAACTACTCCAACACTTGACCCCTGGAAAATTTAAACCAAGCTAGCATTGAAATCTTGCCTATAAGACAATCTGCTTCTTTTTTATCTCCCACTACATCACTTTCATGCACCTTCTTTTCTAGCCTAAATGAGCTTTCTTTTTATTTGAGATAGAATCTCTCTATTGCCCAGGCTAGAGTGCCATGGCGTCAGCTTAGCTCACAGCAACCTCAAACTCCTGGGCTCAAGCAATCCTTCTGCCTCAGCCTCCCGAGTAGCTGGGACTACAGGCATGCACCACCATGCCCGGCCAATTTTTTCTATATATTTTTAGTTGGCCAATTAATTTCTTTCTATTTTTAGTAGAGACGGGGGTCTCGCTCTTGCTCAGGCTGGTTTTGAACTCCTGACCTTGAGCAATCCTCCCACCTCGGCCTCCCAGAGTGCTAGGATTACAGGCGTGAGCCACCATGCCCAACCTAAATGAGTTTTCTATAGTGCCCCACAAATACCCTCTCTTACCTTTCTCAGAATTATACTTATCTTTCAAAGTCTCAACCAAGACTTACGTTCTCCATAAACCTTGTCCAGCTAAGTGTTTTCCTCCCACTTTAAACTCCTATAAAACACACTGCCCACAATATTCATTTGGAATAATTCTTTTTTGTTGTTTTTCTTGTATCTTAAGTTTTCTGGGGGGAAGCTCATCTGTCTGAATTTGGAATATTTCTTATGCTGTCTTTTGTTTTTTTCCTTTTTATGTGTATCTTTTGTTTTCCCTGACTACACTGATCATATTATGGTTGGGAACCATAATATGATTCTTCTCTATGGCACTTACTAGTATTTGGTGGCTACATCAAACACAGTTCAATGAATTCTACAGGAAATAAGTGGCATAACCATGCAAGCCGCACCCGTCATTCTGTGAGCTCACCATTTACAAGGCAAGAGTGAGAGTAAGAGGATTCCTGAATCCACATTCTTTCTTCACTTCCCCTATTAATAACTACATTACCATCTGTGGAAGATATCTGTTGCTTCTGCCCACATGGTATCTCTTCCCTTTTCTTTTGTAACAATACCTCTATTTCCTTTGGGGACTCACTATCTATCTCTACTTAAGTCTTAGTAAAAACATCCTTTAATACTCTTCCCTCTCCTCTGGCCTAGGGGTGGTTATGGAACAAAAGGCAGTCCAGCCAACCCACCCTCCCTGTGGGCAGGGCAGGAAGAAAGACTGTGGTTTGGGCACACTGATTCCTGGGCAGTCCCTGAACGGCCTCCTATCCCGTAGGTCCTTTGAGCTGCCCGTTTGATTCTTTTCAAAGGTTCTGGTGTTTATTCACCAGATAAACTGGTGTTTATTTATCCTTTCAAATAAATCCACTTTTTCTTAAATTAGCCAGCGTTGGTTTCACTGCTTGCAAAAAAAAAAAATGAACCCTATTAATAGTCTTTGACTTTTAACTCACTGAAGTGTCTGGGGCCATGACATGGCCCATGATTTTTAGCTTTTTACTGAATGCTAGAAATCATATCTACAAAATAAGCAGGCAACTTACTCAGATCTAAAGTGATTTAATATGTAACTGGTGAAACATTAATCTTCAGGGTTTGATGAAACAGATTTCTAGGATTGTATTCATCCTAAAGCTAAAAGTTATAGATCCAAGAACCTCAGGGCAGCTTAGCACCAATCAAGAAGCATTTACTACACATTTTTCTCTTTTTTTTGAGACAGAGTCTCGCTTTGTTGCCCAGGCTAGAGTTAGTGCCCTGGCGTCAGCCTAGCTCACAGCAATCTCAAACTCCTGGGCTCAAGCAATCCTCCTGCCTCAGCCTCCCGAGTAGAGGGGACTACAGGCATGCACCATCATGCCAGCCTAATTTTTTCTTTATATATTAGTTGGCCAATTAATTTCTTTCTATTTATAGCAGAGACAGGGTCTCGCTCTTGCTCAGGCTGGTTTCAAACTCCTGACCTGGAGCAATCCACCCGCCTTGGCCTCCCAGAGTGCTAGGATAACAGGCGTGAGCCACCGTGCCGGGCTACACGATTTTCTAAATCTCTCATTTTCCTCTTACCTATTCATTTATTTCCACAAATTGTCAGCTCATGAAGCACACCCTCAATAAATCAGAAACAATGGATTTTACTTTAAACATATGTGAGTCTCAATTCTACTTCCAGGTCTTACAGTTAGTTTTCCATTTTCTCAACTGAAAAAAAAAAGACAATTTTAGTCTTCTTCAAAATTGTTTGGTCTTTATTTCATGAAGATTATTTAAACTATGGTCACTATTTGCACAAGAATCTAAGCTCTTCAGTGCTGGAACCGTATTTCATGTGTCTTTCGCTTTTCCTGATTCACTTCATTCAGCTAATAGGATCACAGCAACATTCCTATTAATTTATTAACCCAAATTAGTGCTTTAATGTAACTGTAAACTTTGCATTTCTCAAGGGCAAGAATTTCATTATGCGCCAATGGAAAACCCAGTTCACTCTGGGCACAAATACATGTCTCTCCTAAAAAATGTCTTCATATACTTAAGCGAAGAATTCTGCAGTTGCGCTACAGCTCCGAAGCACACACGCTGCGAACGAGGCCACCGGTCACAGTCTGAGGCGGACGCACCTCGGCTTAAAGCTCTTTCCGTTCCGGCCACGCCTGGGTCACAGCGGCGCGTGACCTGCTTCTCCAACCCGGGTTTCCGGCGCCGCCGCGACAGGTCCGCCCCGACGCCGCGTCCCCGCGGCCCAGCCTGGCGCCGTCACGGGACGCTCCCGGCCCCGGGGCCGCACGCGCGGGCGCCGGCCTGGACCCGGAGCCGCGCCCGGAGCCCCGCGCCACCGCACGGGAGGAAGGGGCTCGGGGCAGCGCCCGCCCCGGCAGTGCACTCACCTCCTCGGTCCTGGCCCCCGCTGCCATTTCCGGACGCCGAGGCCGAGGCCGGGCCGGCCCAGCCCCGCACCTGCGCCCGGGCGCCGCGGGCCAGGAAGTCGCCTCCTCTTGGGCCCCGCCGGCCCCGCCCCGGCCCCGCCCCTTCCGCGCTCGCCCCGCCGGCCCCGCCTCCTCCTGCGCCCCGCCGGCCTCGCCCCGACACCGCCCCTTCCGCGCTCGCCCCGCCTCCTCCTGGGCCCTGCCGGCCCTGGCCCCGCCCCCTTTCGCGTCCGCCCCGCCTCCTCTTGGACTCTGCCGGCCCCGCCCCACACACGGCCCCTTCCGTGCCAGCCACGCCTCCTCCTGGGCTCTGCCGGCCCCGCCCCCTTCCGAGCCCGCCCCTCCTCCTGTGCCTGCCGGCCCCGCCCCACGCACGGCCCCTTCCGCGCTAGCCCGCCTCTTCCTGGGATCTGCCGGCCCGCCCAGGAGGAAGAGGGTTCGAGGCCAGCGCCCGCCACTGCCGTGCACTCACCTACTGGTCCCCGCTGCCTCCGCTGCCATTTCCTGGCCCCCGTTGCCATTTCCTGACACCAAGACTGAGGCCCGGTCCTGCCCAGCCTCTGCCGGGAAGTCGTCTCCTCCTGAGCCCTGCCGGCCACGCCCCGGCCACGCCCCTTCCAGGCTCGCCCCGCCTCCTCCTGGGATCTGCTGGCCCCGCCCCGGCCACGCCCCATTCCGCGTTCGCCCTACCTCTTCCTGGGGCCAGCTGGCTCCGCCCCAGCCCCGCCTCTTCCACGTCCCCCGCCTCCTCCTGGGAGCTGTTGGCCCCGCCCCTCCTCTGATCTACCGGCCCCATCCCAGCCCCGCCCCTTTTGCACCCGCCCTTCCTCCTCGGGGACCGGCAGGCCCCGCCATGGCCCCGCCCCTTCCACGCCCCGCCTCCTCCTCTGATCCTCCGGCCCCGCCCCAAACACGCCCTCTTCCGCGCCCGCACCGCCTCTGGCCGCCCGGCCACGCCTCCTCACTCTCGATTGGCCGAGGCGGAGGGGGCGTGCCCCGCTGCCCCGGCCCGGCGGCGCGGGCCCGGCGACTGCGGGGTTGCGGTGCGAGCCTAGCGCGAGAAATTAACTGTTTTCTGCTGCCACTTGCTTCTTTCTAGAACGGTAACGTCGGGGTCCTGCGTAGCTCTCGTTCGCAGGCGAGCTTGGAACCGGCGTGAAATCCTGCACCCGGAAACAAAACAGGGATGTGCAGGGCTTTTGTTTCCTTTTAAATAAAGTAAGAGGCCTTTAGTGGCAGCTGCTGAAAACGCTTGACGACTGTGAGAAGGCGCGCGCACAAGCAAAGTGAAGCGCTCTGCTGTAGCCGGCCCGGGAGCGCCTGCGGGCCCGGCGTCCCAGGGAGGCGCTCGGCCCGGCCCGGAAGCTCGCGGTCCTGGCATTCGGGCCCGGAAGCTCGCGGTCCTGGCATTCGGGCCCGGAAGCTCGCGGTCCTGGCATTCGGGCCCGGAAGCTCGCGGTCCTGGCATTCGGGCCCGGAAGCTCGCGGTCCTGGAATTCGGCGAGCTGTTTCTCGGGCTTTGCACGCGCGCTCTTCCCCTTGCCGTCTCATTTTGAAGAGTTTCAAGCCTACAGAAGTGTTGAAAGATGAGTACAATGAACATTCCCAGGTACCCTCGCGTTGATTCCTCAGGTGCCAGTCTTACGTAGCAGTTGCTGTGTGTGTGTGTGTGTGTGTGTTCACACACATGTTTTTAAATGAGCCATTTGAAAGGAAGTTGAGAACAATATGAAACTTCATTCCTAGATACTTTGTTGCCTAAAATAGGGATATTTTCCCACAGAACCCTAATATCATTATTGCATTATTAAATTAAGTCATTCCATATTTACCTATAGCAAAATTGTCCAAATGGTTTCCAAAATGTCTTTTTTAGCTGCTTTTTTTTTTTCACCAACGAGGATCCACAATCGAGGTTCACACATTTCACTTAGGTACCATGTCAAGGCGTGCACCCTAGCAGCTGTAGTACACTGGGTAAGACCAGGGCTCTCAAATAGCCATGCAGGTTTGAACTCTGCATCTTAATGTTATAGTAAAAAATGTTTTTTTCTACGAATAAGTTTAAGACTATTGTAAGCAGTTGAACATATTTCGGTTTCCATTTATCTGTTTCACAAACGTTTGTGTTTTTCAGACAACCATGTGCCATAAATAGAATCTAGTTGTAACTGGACTTTTCAAATTTGGGTGACAAAGGACTCTGCTAGAGGTCCTTCACAGGACATGTGAAATTTTGGACCTGTTAGCCAGCACCTGTCCCCTCATTTTTGGTTTGTTTTCTGCTAAAGTTCTTGTGATCTCAAAATTTTAACATTTAAAAACACACTTGTTTTTTATTTTTTTTTCTGGACGAGGTTCCGGGGCCCCAAGAGAGGGGGGCCCCAGAAGTCGCCCGAAAAACACACTTGTTTTTGAAGGCAGAAAAATTTTTATTTTGGTTTCACTGACTAATTTGGGAATGGAAGAACAAATTTGCTAAAGTTTTCAAAAATAATTTATTTTTCGAGAGATACCAAATATGTGAAGTTTCAGACCCAAAACATAATTTCTCTGAAAGTTTTAAGGAAAATACAGAAACTCAGGATGAAAATGAATTTTGTAACCTTTATGAAAATCAAGGCTATTAGTATTAATAATTATAGAGCTGACCTCATCTCAGCTCACTCCTGATTCTACTGTAATGCTAGCTGCCGGGCTCTGGCATCCAGCCAGATCAGTCCCAGCATTTTCATGGGAAGAGTTCCTTCTGGTTATCAGGAATAACCAGAAGATGGGGCTTTAAGCTTTTCGTAGTGACATCTTGTTTAATTAAGTTCTAGACATTTAAGAAGTAAAATTTTTCTTTCAATTCATAATCCTGTGTGTTGAGGTCTTTAAAAATATTCGAAAGGCTGGGCGAGGTGGCTCACTCCTGTAATCCTAGCACTCTGGGAGGCCGAGGCGGGCGGATTGCTCAAGGTCAGGAGTTCAAAACCAGCCTGAGCAAGAGCGAGACCCCCGTCTCTACTATAAAT
>VSMD01138005.1:0-142471 GCA_008750895.1 Mirza zaza | reverse complement strand
CTCAGGAAAATCAGCCAGAAAAAATCAAACAACCCCATCAAAAAATGGGCAAAGGACATGAACAGAAACTTTTCAAAAGAAGACAGAATAATGGCCAACAAACATGAAAAAATGCTTAACATCTCTAATCATCAGGGAAATGCAAATCAAAACCACAATGAGATATCACTTAACTCCAGTGAGAATGGCCTTTATCAAAAAGTCCACAAACAATAAATGCTGGCGTGGATGCGGAGAGATAGGAACACTCCTACACTGCTGGTGGGACTGCAAACTAGTTCAACCTCTGTGGAAAGCAATATGGAGATACCTCAAAGCGATACAAGTAGATCTACCATTTGATCCAGCAATTCCACTACTGGGCATCTACCCAAAAGATCAAAAGTCACTTTGTGAAAAAGACACCTGCACTCGAATGTTTAAAGCAGCACAATTCACAATTGCAAAGCTGTGGAAACAACCCAAGTGCCTATCAATTCATGAGTGGATTGATTAAATGTGGTATACGTATACCATGGAGTATTACTCAGCTTTAAGAAACAATGGTGATATAGAACCTCTTGTATATTCCTGGATAGAGCTGGAACCCATTCTACTAAGTGAAGTATCTCAAGAATGGAAAAACAAGGACCACATGTACTCACCAGTAAATTGGTATTAACAGATCAACACCTAAGTGAACATACAGGAATAACATTTATCGGGTGTCGGGCAGGTGGGACGGGCAGGAGGGGATGGGTATATAAACACAACGAGTAAGATGTGCAACGTTTGGGGGACAGACATGCTTGAAGCTCTGACTCGAGGGGGGAGGGGGCACATGGGCAATATACATAACCTTAACACTTGTACCCCCATAATTCGCTAAAATAAAAAATTTACAAATAATTATGCCGGCAAAATGAGGGATAGGAAGTATGTGTGCACACTCACATGGTGGGAATGTAAGACACTGCTAAATTCTAATCTTCTATAATGAGATGTCAGTAGAGAATGCCTAAAACTAAAAAATTAAAATGCACTAATATAAGTATCTAATTTAGAGATACGGGGGTATACATCGAAAGAATTAAGAAAGGAGCTGAAAGTGAGAAGTGGGAAATTAGGGGACAATCAAGAAACTGCAATTTTTCCTAACAAGCTTTATGGAACTATTTGACTCTTTAAACCATGTACATGTATAACCTTGATAAAAATATAAACCAAATTAAAAGAAGAGCTGTAGGAACAGAGGTGGAAGCAACCAACTGTGAATGGAGAGGGAAAAGGACTGAGAAGCTTTCACAGAAAAACCACCCTACCTGGATCTTTAAGGAAGAAATTGCCAGGGAACAACATGGATAAAGGCACAGAAGAATGAAAGACTGACTAATGGGTTCAGGGACAAAGAGGAATGAGTTTTGTGGAAACATGAAGGGCGTCAGGGGCAGTGGTAAGAGATGAGGGTGGAGAGGGCAGTTTTGCCAGACTGTGAATGACCTAGAATGATACAGGACTGTTTCAGACAGGACTGACGATTAGGTTCTGTCTCAATCCCGTCTAGAGAAGGCAAGCCACTGTTCTTGAGCACAGACTCTAGTCAACATCTTAGTAGAGGAGGAATGCACTCAGCCTTAATATTTACCTCCAGAAGAGAAGATAAGACTTTACTTCATTTACCCAATCTCACCAAAAATATTTCTGAGACCAAAACAGGAGAAAAGATGCCTTACTTTTTTCATTATAGAGGGCTCTGAGAAAAATCACACCCACAGCCCAGCCCTCCTACCTGAAATGTAGCTTGTATGTTTATTCTGTTTGTCTTGAGCAACCAGCTGTTCATGCAGTTCTTTCCCAATGTCATTTTCAAAACTCTTACAAAATTGTTCTGTTTTCCTGAAATGTTCAAGAAAAGACAGAATCAAACCAAGGTAGAGAATTCATAGTCAGGAACTCATACCGAAGCTTTGGGTTCCTGACAGCATATCCCCAAAACCTGGAATGTGATCAGAAAGTATCTCTGATCAGAAAAATAGAAGTCAACTTAAAATAGATAAATCTACGATGTCTTCTTAAAATGATTGGTCAGGAAGATTAGTCAACATCTCACAAAACAATCTGTACTCTAAGAGGCAGTTTGGCATCAACATAAGTTTTGGAGTCAAAAAGAGCTAAGTTTCAATCCCAGCTCTGTCATTTTTCAAACTGTGACCTTGGATAAGTTATCATTAATAGATCTCCCTGATTGTTGGTTTCTTGATGTATAAAACAGAAATAATAGTACCACCATACAACATTAAAAGATATTTATAAGTTCAAGAATTTAGAATAGCCTAAAACATGATACTTACTTAATATCTGGTAGCTATTAATTTATTACTCTATCAAGAGAAATTTCAAGTGACTAAAAGGAATATTTAAAAACAGAGGACTAGATTATGAACAGCTCATCTGTTTCTCCATCACTGTCCAGTGAAGGACTCTGTGATTCTAATGACAATCCCAGTCATCTGTACAAAAAAATTTTCCATTATGGAAAAAGAACACTACACAAGGCTCTAAGAGCTTAATGCAATTCATTTTTTGATGATATCCAAGATTATTTTCCAATTTCAGTACCACAAACTAGGTGGGTTAAAACAACAAAAACGTATTCTCTCACAGTTCTGGAGGCTACAAGTACAAAATCAATGTGTCAAGAGGACCTCATCCTCTCTGAAGACTCCAGGGAAGAATCTGTTCCATGCCTTTCTCTTAGTTTCCAGTGTTGCTGGCAATTCTTGGCATTCCTTGGCTTGTTGACAGAGCACTCTAATCTCTGCTTCCATCCTCACACGGCTGTCTCTGTGTCTCTTCTTCTCCAAAGGACACCAGTCAAATTGGATTAAGGGCCTACCTTACTCCAGTAGGACTGCATCTTTACTAATAACATCTGCAACAATCCTATTTCCAAATAAAATCATATACCAAAAAAGGGCATGAATTTTGGAGGCACACTTCCCATCCCAGTAAACATGCTCAGCAAGCAATCTTCTGGTCTGCTATATGGTCTCCACAATGGGCCTCCCTACCAAGAACACATGCCCTCCACAAATTGACCAGTACCAACTAGCCTCCCAGATACACATGCCGAGATAAAAGTATAAATTTGGCATTCTGGCTTATCAACCATCTCCTGTTGAGTCTGGTTAGAGGAACTCTAATTTCAGGGCTTAGTCTTCATGAATCAAAATCCATTTCTTAAACGTGCATAATTGGTTCCAGGTTCCTGGAAACCCAATTAAATCACAGACATTCCCTGAAGCTTGGTCCACCACTACTTGCCAGCCTCTCTTGATCCACCCTACCATGTTCATGCAGAGTTCTCAGTGTTTACCTGAATTGGCCATCATCCAAGAGAGGCTTCTGTGCACTGAGGTATCTCCTAATGGTGTCTTCAAGTTTGGGAATAGGCAGCCTAGGGAGAAAGCAAGGTCACTGTAAGGCTGACAATATGTGGAAGAGGTTAATTACCTTCACAAGCTAAAACTTTAAACTGATTACTGGATAATTAATTTCCTTCCAAAAGAAGCAAAGATGGGAAACCACTGATAAATCAGAATCAATGGATTTACTAACATAAGTATCAATGGTAACCCTACTTTTAAGTAAAATAATAACTAAACTTTTTAAATAAAATAATAATAATAGATTCAAAATGGGGAAGCAGAAGCTATCCCAAGAATTCCTGTATCCTGGTTATAATTATAATACCTCTGCTAACACTGTGTTGGCACTGATTTAATTCTACCCTTAGTTGGAACAACTGCATTTTTCTCCCCCAGAATAAAAGGAAAAAGGTTCAATTTTTAACATTTTTCTTGTGTACTTTATAGCAGAGAATCATACAAGAGGTCTGTCCAGGGGCCAGCCAAATATGGGGGCTATGTTTTCACTGAAAGGTAGGAGTTGACCATCAAGCCATGCCCAGACACCAGGAATTCTGTTAGGAGGAAGCAGATATTCCCATGTGCTTAAATAACAGGAAAAACAGTTTGCCTACTCATCATCTCTACCAGCAGATTCCCAATGATGGCTATGGTGATGAAGTTACCGGTTCACAGTTAAATGAAAAAACATGGACGGTATAGTGAGCTTCATTTTCTCTTTCATTTCAATAGTTTTATTGAAAGATATATCCCCTAGTATCAAAGCAATAGTAGTTCGCTAGGTACCTCTGTCAACTCAAAATTAACACTAATATTAATACAAGCAAAATATCTAAATGTATGAGTCACTTAGGAAAACTGAAACATTATCCACAAAGCATAGATTAAAAGCTTAATATAAGATATACTATGATTTGTCAATTTACTTTTCAATATAAGTTTATCCATAACATGATGACAAAAATAAATCTCAATTATTTACAGCCACATGGTTTTAGACTGCACTAAGTAACCACTGACACCATTTTAACACTGTAGAATCTCTTATATTCACTGACTGACACAGAAAATCACAAATGCCACCCCAGCTACCTCAGAATCTCAAAGTTGCCTATTTGAGTTTCTTAAGACTTTGTTTTAATATAGTATAGATATTAAATTTACCTACTTCCTTGAAAACAAAATTTTAGAGACAATGGTAGTTTGATAAAAACAGTCCTCATTAAAAATTTCTGGACTGTTAACTCTAGCCAGATCTTACTTTATTGGGGTAAAGCAAACTTTCAGAGTGATGATTTGTTTTTGAGTTACGAACACAATAGAAACTAAATTTTCTAGATGGAACTAAATCGAGGCTGCATAGATTATGTATAAAAACTATCATGGGGCCAGGCGCAGTGGCTCACGCCTGTAATCCTAGCACTCTGTGAGGCCGAGGCGGGCGGATTGCTTGAGGTCAGGAGTTCGAAACCAGCCTGAGCAAGAGCGAGACCCCGTGTCTACTATAAATAGAAATTAATTGGCCAACTAATATATATAGAAAAAATTAGCCGGGCATGGTGGTGCATGCCTGTAGTCCCAGCTACTCGGGAGGCTGAGGCAGAAGGATTGCTTGAGCCCAGGAGTTTGAGGTTGCTGTGAGCTAGGCTGACGCCACGGCACTCACTCTAGCCTGGGCAACAAAGTGAGACTCTGTCTCAAAAAATAAATAAATAAATAAAAACTATTATGGATATAAAAATCATTAGTTTTCTATAAAATATATTAAAGATAATTTAATGAATATTCCACACTTCCCAGGTCTATATTTTTGCCTTATAGAAAATGCCATCAATGTAAATATTATATAGCAATACAGTCCACATCACTGGATTATCTAATACTTGGCAGACAATGACCATGGTGATGGAGTTACTGGTTCACAATAAAAATATGAACAGTATAGTGAGCTTTTCACAAATTTGCTAAATTTGCTTAATTTAAAAGTCTACCCTTAATTCTCAGATTACATTCTTTTGGGGGGGAGTGGCAGTCATTAAAAGTCGTTTCTTTCAAGAAAATGTCGATAGTATTTTTCCCTCATAAGTTTACTGATCTGTGAACTCTAAAAGTATAATAACTAGGTGAGGCACGGTAGCTCACGTCTGTAATCCTAGCACTCTGGGAGGCCGAGGCAGGAGGATTGCTTGAGCTCAGGAGTTGGAGACCAGTGTGAGCAAGAGCAAGACTCCATGTCTACCAAAAAATAGAAAAAATTAGCCAGGCATGGTGGCTTGTGCCTGCAGTCCCAGCTACTCAGGAGGCTGAGGCAGGATCACTTGAGCCTAGGAGTTTGAGGTTGCAGTGAGCTATAATGATGCCACTGCACTCTACCCAGGGCCGCAGAGTGAGCCTCTTATCTCAAACAAAACAAACAAACAAAAAATATAAGAACTACTGACATAGTGGAAAGAAAAACGAGATTTAGAATCAGACCTAGGCTTGAAGCCCAGCTCTGTCACTTAATCTGCAGCTATATGGTCAAAGGTGGAAAAATTACTTTATGTCTCTCAGACTCCATTTTCAGCCTATGAGTTGGAGAGCAGAACTCTGAAATGCATCTGTCAAGTTCCAACCACACCTAGCACAAGTCCATCACTAACAGTCTAGTATGTTGGAGAGGTTAAGCTCCCAGCCTTTGGAATCACAGATCCAGACTTGCATCCTGGACTCTGGCACTCACTATCCATGTGATCTGGGGCAAATTTCTGGCCTCCCCAGCCCTATCTCTATTTGATAAATAATAGCTCACTGGGCTATTATGAGTGGGTTTTTTTTGTTTTGTTTTGTTTTGAGACACAGTCTCACTAGCTCACAGCAACCTCAAACTCCTGGGCTCAAACAATCCTTCTGCTTTAGCCTCCTGAGTAGCTGGGACTACAGGCATGTGCCACCATGCCCGGGTAATTTTTATTTTTAGTTGGCTAATTAATTTGTTTATATTTTTAGCAGAGACAGGGGCTCGCTTTTGCTCAGGCTGGTCTCAAACTCCTGAGCTCAAACGATCCACCCGCCTTGGCCTCCCAGAGTGCTAGGATTACAGGCATGAGCCACCACGCCTGGCCCTATTATGAGTATTAAATGAAATAGTATAAAAAAACTAAGCAAGGAACCTGACACATAGGAAACACTAAACATACAGCACACACGGAATGTTTACAGATATCCAGGTATCTATAGTGATCTACAGATAACACACTCTAAATCCTTCCCTTTCCCTGCTAGTTTCCTGCTTTTCTCCTTCATCAACACCTTCTACATTAGGCACAACCTCTTCACCTACTATTCCTTCTATCTGCTCAGCAACACCTGGTTTGGCCCCAGGCACTGGTTTGGCCCCAGGCGGCTGAGCCCCCGCCACTATAACTTTTAGAACTCCCATTCCATTCTGAATAAACTACCCTATACTCTATAACGTCTTCTCCAGCTCTTCTCCTATCTCCTCACCTTTCTAAATCTGAGTGTTCTGCAATACCACTTGCCTTCAGGTTTCTCTCCAAAGAAAGTTACCGACTTCTAGGAGGGACCAGCACCCTCCTAATAAGACCCAATAAGAACCAATAAGACTTACTTAGAGCCCGTCATGGTGGCTCACGCCTGTAATCCTAACACTCAGCGAGGCAGAGGCGGCCAATCACTCAAGGTCAGGAGTTGGAAACCATGCTCTCAGGCAAGCAAGCACATGCTCTGAGGTGCTCAGCACCACCACCACCCCCAGCTGACAGGCACCCTGCTGGGCTCTGTTTTCACATCTTAAAAGAGCTCAGTGAAAGGAAATGTAAAACTTTCTCTTTATGATCACCAGAAACTGCCTTTTAGAATTTGCTTTTATAGCCCGGAGGAGTTCCTGAGTGGACAGGAGCCAGCAGCTGGGGTGCAAGCTACAGGCCTCAGTTCCTGACGAGAAACTGTATCTCAAGAGCAGAATAAATGACAACATCACAATTAAGTGATAAGTCTGTCTCCAATTGAAAGGCAGACACTTTGCTAACAAAAAAGAAGCAGATACAACAATTCACAGTACCTTGTTAATTTGGCCACAGCCATAAATGTTGTTCACTCCCTTTATAACCCCTAAACAAAAAGCCTGAACACCTGCTTCTCTCTGCCAACATTATCTCCCTCTTTTTCACTTCCGGGTTGGCCCTTTTCCATCTGGAAAAGTAAAATAAACCTTTTTTTGTTCCTATTCTTATTTTTGCCTGGAAATTTTTTTCTCTACTCACTTTGCGAGCTCCTTGTAAGTTTCTACCCTAACAACCTCCTCTGTGAAGTTTCTCTTCCAAGTCCAGGCACCAACTCATTCACACAACACAACAGTTCTCTTCTGGCACATTCTAGACACACAACAAATGTTTGTTTAAAGCAATTATATTACTTGTGAATATCCGAGTGTTTACTATGTGCCAGACTCTGTACTAAGTGCTTTATATCAGGGTATTTAATTCTAACTACCCTAATGAGCAGGTAATATATAATTCATATTTTTAGGTTAGATGAGACTTGCTCCTGGCCACACAGCTAGTGAGACTTGGAGCTGGGATTAAAAATCAGGTCTGACTCCTGGCTCGCTAACCACCTGAAGATGCTGCTTCCCACTTATCACATTAAATCCTAACTTTACTTGTCAAATCTCCTTCACTATACAGCAAGCTCTTCACCATGACTGTTCAGTCTCCAAATCCACGTTAGAGTGTTTATCAAGTTAATAAAGTGAATGAGGTCAGACGGATCTACCTTTGTCTCCTTAGGACTTGCAGTTTTACATCCTAAGGTTATATAAACATAACCCTTAAAAATAACACCTAACCAAACTATAAACCTAAAAATGGTAAATTTTATGTTGTATTTTACCACACTTACAAAACGAAAGGGCCAAGAAAAAACATAACACCTAAAAAATAAGCAAACGATAGTGCAAGGGTTCCTAGAGGAAAGAGTGTCCAAGACACTTGGTTAAAAGGCAGCAGTGATAAGATAGGAATAGGAAGAGGAAGGGAGACCCAGCTGGAACACCCAATACAAAAGGACTGGTCATTCTCCAGGGTGACTATTAATAATTATGATAGTTCCCTATCTTTGGAACCTTATCTCAGTCTATCCTCACAAAGCCCTAAGAACTGTATGGCTCGAAGAAGTTAATAGAATTGCTCAAAGTTATAGCTAAAGAGTTGCACAGTCAGAATCTGAAACTAAGTTCTACCAGACTTCAAAGTCAGGGCTTTTCACCAAGTGTGACATCAATATGAGTGTCAAAGATTATACCTTTTACCAGTCTAGAATCTCAGAGACAGAAAAAAATCTCATCTCTCATCTTACCTAACTCCCAGTTTATAGATGAGGTAACAGAAGCCTGGGAGAAGTTGGTTGCTTAAGGCTGCACATGGGTGACTAGTGGTATTATTTGCACCTCCAGATTTCTACTGATTTCTGTGCCATGGATAGGGTTGGAATATATGATCTTGAATCTTCCCTCCAGCTTTCCAATTCTAAAATGCAGAAAATCCATCTCATTGGGCCAGGTGTGGTGGCTCACGCCTATAATCCTAGCACTCTGGGACACTGAGGCAGGAGGATCACTTGAGGTCAGGAGTTCAAGAACAGCCTGAACAAGAGGAAGACCCCCATCCCTACCAAAAAAAAGAAAATAGACAAAATTAGCTAGGCAACTAAAAATAGAAAAGAAAAAAAGTAGCCAGGCGTAGTGGTACACGCCTGTAGTCCCAGCTATTGGGAGACTGAGGCAGGAGGATTACTTGAGCCCCCGAGTTTGAGGTTGCAGTGAGCTGACACTACGCACTCTAGCCTGGACAACAGAGTGAGACTCTGTCTCAAAAAAAAAAAAACAAAAAGTCCCTCTGATCTTAAAACTTGGGTGGGGCCCAGGCCTGCCGGAAAGTCAATGACCTTCCGACTTCCAGGCTTGGCAAGTAAAGACCAGTTGTGTCAATCCTCACCTTTCCCCTACATACTGGCTCAGCTCATACACACAGGCTGACAGGAGGAAGCATGACCCTTTTTCTTTCTCTCTCCCTCCTGCCAAGTTTAGATAATCTCATTTTAGTCTGTCTTAGATGTCTGCACAAGATGTAATTTCACAAGAATCACCCTGGGATGATCTTCCTGAGAGGGTAGGGGTGGGCAGTGATGATGCTGGGTTAAGTGGCCCTGGATGTGGACAAAAAGAGCAACACAGCTGTTGGGGTGAGGCCTGTGACAATGTTTGTTCTATTCGGGGGCAGGGGAAGGAGTGCAGGCTTCTGGCCCCTAAACTGGGGGACCCCTAATGGCCGTTTGGTAAGAAAGTAGGAAGGGTCTTTGAGACAAATTTGTAACTTGGCTCCAGGAACTTCGTAGTTAGTTTAGGTTTGGTTTCAGAGTGTGAAGAAAATTTATTAAAGTTTTTTGGAGATGGCGTCTAGCTGTGGCCCAGGCTGGAATGCAGTGCTGTAGCCCAGAACTCCTGGGCTCGAGCAATCCTCCTGCCTCAGCCTCCTATGTAGCTGGGACTACAGTGATGAGCCACCACTCCCAGCCAGAAGGTGAAGAAAATTTCTAATATAGGAGAAGAAGACCTGGCAACTCAAATGAAGGATGAGAGTTCAAAGACTGGGAAAACTGGAAGCCAGATATAAGAAGGTACTAGGTGAGGGAAGGGGTGAGGAAGATTTATTGGGGCTATTTTCATATAGGAAGTAGATTTTGGGTGAAGTGTTTCAAAAGGTTGGGGGGCAGCCTATGGTGAAGGGGAACAGAGAAAATTTGGTGGCCCTGGATCTAATTTGAATAAGATGGAGTTTAGGAGGGGTACTAAGGGTGGGCTGAAGTTACAAGGAGTAATGTGTGTGAGGAAGAATATTTTAGGGGGAGAAACCTGTTGAGGAGAGTTTGGTGGGAGTGAAAACTCTCCAGGTGAAGACTGGGCTCAGAAGATTAAAAAAGGACATGGGGGAGGGTAAATTGAGGGTAAGGGTGAATACTTGAGGGGTGTGCTTGTGGGGACTGACGGTTGCTAAAGAGCACAGTACTGCAGGAAAGGGGGTGGGGCTGAGGGTCCTGAGTAACGAGGGTGGAGAAGGTGGTGCTGTGGAAGTCGAGGGAGGGTAACTATCATGTGTCAGGAATTAGCTTATCCACATTCTGGGCAGGAATGCGGGGCAGTCATTAAAGTACTTCAGGGGACCCCAGTTGGAAGGGTTAGGGTAGTGGTATTGGACATTTTTCAGAGAGAAATGTGAAAGATTCAGGATATCTGATTGGAAGTTAGGTCAATGGAGACGGAATTTGAGAAGGGTTCAAGATGGGGAATTTGAGAGAGCAACGGAGGGTTCTGGCAGAGAATTTGAGAGTCCTGTGCCTAGAGATTCTGAAAGTCACAGGACTTCCAGATTAGGGGATGTGGCAGCCTCCAAGGTAGGAGCTCGGGGGCGGCAGCAAGTTCAGTAGCAGAGTCATGAGCGACTGGAGTGGCGCCGATCCTGGGATGGCAGCGGGGACGGGAGGCCGGGCTCACCTGGGCAGGCTGTCCTGGTAGTGCATGGTGGGCACGAGGCTGTGCTGCAGGTACTGGCCGGGCCCGGTGCTGGCGCTGAGGGGCCGACAGGGATATCCCGGGCCTAGTGCAGGGCCCCGGGGCCAGGCGCGCAGCAGCAGGCGGGGCACCATAGTCCGGGGAAGCTGCGGCGGAGAGAACGCGGCGGGCGGGGGAGTTTTGGCGTACAAAGGCAAGTCCGCCGCCTCCCGGCCGCTGTCACTGCGTCAGGACGCAGATCCCAGTCGGTCTCCGGCTGTGGGCCACTTCCGGTCCGCGCGCGGCCGCTGGCTCCGCCCCTGGACAGGACAGGCCCCGCCCCTGGACAGGACAGGCCCCGCCCCTGGATAGGACAGGCCCCGCCCGTCAAGGCCCCGCCCCCTCCTCGGCCGGTCCCGCCCACCGCCGCGCCGGAAGGGGCTCCGCCTCCCGCCCGCTGTCTGCCGGCCCCTGCCGGGGAGGCGGGAAACAAAGTTTGGAGCCATCTGCTTCGCCTTTTTTGGAGCAAGATAGAAACTGGGGCTGAAGAAAAAGAAATGCTGCGAAACGTTTTGGGATAAACCTAAATTTGACTCAGGCTCCGTCTTTGCGAGTCTATGGACTAAATATTTTTCTCACCTAAGAAACGGAGATCATGATCGTTCAACGCACCTCCCACTCCTGGATATGAAATAAGATAACCTAGTATGTAAAGTGCCTGTAACAGGTAAGCAGGAAACGGGGCCGGTGGTTTTTGTTCAGAAATCCGTGACGTTCGCCCAGCTGAAGATGTTTGAAGCGAAATGATTCTTAACACTGCACAGCTGCCCTGCCAGCTCAGCTGAGCGGATGTTAGAAAAAAGTTGGGCAGGGGCTGGAAACCGTGGAGTCTCCCGCTGACCTCCTCTTCTGTGCATACGTCCCTTTAAAGCAGAATCCCCTCTGCTTGAACATCCTTTCTCAACTTGAACATTTCCAAACACAGGAAGCTCACTGCTAAGAGGAAACCCTTGTCCTCTGGCTATAGAGAGTCTCCCATTCTCTGCAGGAGGCTACCTGTCACCACAAAAATCCCCACTGAGGTTCCATCCAACTCTTGACTCTAAGATTCCACAACTGAACATAGATCCATCATCTCTCATCCGTCATAAATCAACAACAGAACAGCCTACCACACCCCAGCCCTGATCTCAGCAGTAGCGGAAGGATTAAGTAGGCTCTGCTGCCATTTTACAGAAGAAGAGAGCAAAAGACATAGAATGATGCTGCCTGGCTAGAGGGGAACCAGAATTCCGTTCTGGTAACACAGCCTTCCCTTACCTCCAGTTCTCAGTCAAGGCTTTGTGGGTTTGAAGCAGCCAAGTACATTCTGTCCCATAACTGGCTGAGCAGAACCAGAAGCTGGAGCACACCAGAAAGAGCACTGGACTGGGAGTCAGGAAACCTGAGTTTTAGTCTTAGCTCTCTCCTTATCTACTTAGGTGGCCTCTAACTGAACAGGAAGGTCAGTGACCAGCTCTGGCACTCACTCAATGGTGATTATAAATGCTTATGAACTATGCATGAAATTCAAAAGTACCCCATATCTAATCCTCTTCCCTTGAGGAGAGAGATGACTCAACTGGCCCAAGTCCAAAGCATCAGTGTCATTTGCCTGTAGTATATAGGGCCAGAGGGAGAATACAAAATCCTTTCTGAAAAAGATCAGTCACCTCCAAAATCCTGACAGTTTTCAGATCGTTGAAACATGAGACAAAATATCCAGATCTGTGCAGAGCTAAGGGGATCAGAGGACCAGCAAGAAAGAGTGGACCTAGTAGAAGAGCATCCTAGAAACAGTGGGCCAAGGGATAGTGCCCATCCAATCCAACAGCTACAAGAGGGGCTCACAAGCCTTCTGTGGGTGTATGTCCAGTAGGAGCATATCTAATCCTTTAGACTTATGTCCAAGGCCTTCTGAATTCTGGCCCCCACTTGCTTCTCCAGCTCCTATAACATCACCTGAAATACTCTATGCTGGAGTGACATTAAACTACTCCTCATTCCCATTCTTGAACTTACTCTATGCCTTATTTATTTATTTTTTCTTAGCTATCTCTATTGCCTGGAATATACTATCCATGCATATCTGCCTAGTAAACTCATATTCAGCCTTCATGCCCCATTTCAGAACTCACAACCTCTATGAAGTCTTCCTCAATCTTCATCCTTCTTCCTCCCTACAAGAACGTATCCCTCCCACTGTGATTTCATAGCACTTTTCACATTCTTTTGCTGTTGTGTCTATAAAATACAACTGTGTTAGGACTTACGTAATTATCATTTATTTATCAGTTCATCTCTCACAGACTTTGAAGTCCTACGAGGCAGGGACCTTATTTTCACTTATGTACCCAGGTGTCTACCACAGGGCCTACTGTGGGTAAGTGCTTTGCTTCCTTTCCCTAGGGATGGCCTTGGGCCCTGGACCACATTAAGGAAACCATGAGCTGGGAGTCCAGAAAGACCATATTTTGCTGTGTTAAGAGTCAAGAAAGTTCCTCTACTTAGAGAAAAATCCTGAAGAATAAATTGTTTGTATTGAAGTAATCCCCAGATTTCTGTTTTAAATTCACAATGAAAAAGCAGAACATGGTGGCCAGGTTAAAGCAATATTCATATTCAAAATCAAAGCTCTTAAAAACAATGGACTTTAACTGAATAGCTGAAGAATTCACATTTCAACAAAAAAGAGATCCAGTTGGTTAAGTATGACCAAAGACAACAAATGTGAACACCCAAATATTCACAGGAATGACAGGAACTAGTAGTGAGAGTTGGCCTGGCAATGCCAAGTTCTCAGGCTCTGCTGGATCTTTCCTGGATGAAATATTGCTTAAAATAAGAAAATTCATAGGCCAAACCTTTAAAAGCACTACTGATTTAATGGGATTTGTTATAATGAACTGTAAACCTTTAAAAAGAAATTGAGTATGTGAGAAAGCATTTAAATGCAAAAAATCGAAACCAAAGTATAGAATATGCTCCCCTGCCCCATAAAGGAACTTTTTGCACTCGCTTGCTTTTTTCTTGATTCCTTTATTCTACTCGGGATTTAATTTTTTAAATACCCCAGATTTTACAAAGCACGGCAGTAGAATAAAAAACTGGAGTTTCTTTTCATATAAACTTATTTATTTGGATTTTTTATATTTCAAATTATTGATACATTCAAAGAGTAATTTTAATCTCTATAATTTTTGCTAACCATGTCGAGTCACACTCGACATCCAAGTGCAAAGGGTTAAAACGTAATTGTGTGCTCACGTAGGGATTGGACTGAAGAAAAAGATAAAAATAAATAAAACTTACTGTGGATACACTAAATATTTGATTAAACCAATCAATGAAGAGTTCATGGTATGTGAAAAAAAAATCTGTTCCTTTTAACGTTATACCTACTCTGCTATTTACTTTTTGAAGCATTTCCCAGAACTATTGGAGAAAAAGAACCAATGGCCAGAACATAAACAGCTTATTGCATGAGAATCTACAAGTAGTGGAAATATAGTGTACTTTTGAGGGATGTAGAGGACCAAATGTATGCATCTCAGACGTGGGGCCTGGTCATCTGAGCTGGCAGGCTGTGGTTCCAGGGTTACAATGGAGAGTGAGGGTTGGAAAGGAGGTGGCCACTTCACCCACAGCTAAAATCTCCTTAGGAAGGGCCCTGGACAGGGTAGGCCCTTGCCACTCTGGACCCCCGGCAGTGGTTCCTGACTTCTGCAGCACTTCTGCGTGAATTTAGCTCTTCTTTTTTTTTTTGTTTTTTTTTTTTTGAGACAGAGGCTCACTGTGTTGCCCAGGCTAGAGTGAGTGCCGTGGCATCAGCCTAGCTCACAGCAACCTCAATCTCCTGGTCTCAAGCTATCCTTTTGCCTCAGCCTCCCGAGTAGCTGGTACTACAGGCATGTGCCACCATGCCCGGGTAATTTTTTCTATATATATTAGTTGGCCAATTAATTTCTTTCTATTTATAGTAGAGACGGGGTCTCACTCTTGCTCAGGCTGGTTTCGAACTCCTGACCTCAAGCAATCCGCCTGCCTCAGCCTCCCAGGGTGCTAGGATTACAGGTGTGAGCCACTGCGCCCGGCCTGAATTTAGCTCTTCTGAAGTGAGGAAGGCTAAGTTCAACTCCAGTACCTTACAAGTGTCCCCATTTTCACTATAGATTTTTCTGGTGGGAGCAGGCCTCACCCACCTAAAGCCCCAAGTCAGCAGCTGGGTAGAAAGAGGGAGGGCAACTTTCAAACCTATAAAATAACAGCCTGGCCCAGCTTCCTAGGTGTGATGGGATTATAATATTAATAAAAGCCCATTTTCTATTGGAAGCTTCGTTTCCCCACTGGGTCCTTAGGTCCCAGTTTTCTTTGTGCACCTTTGCCAATTTCAGTGAGAGAAAGAAAATGAGTGTCTGTGTCTGTGTGTGTGTGTGTGTGTGTGTGTGTGTGTGTTCTGGTTTAATAAAAACCTCACAAAATCCAACCACACAGAAACCTCAGTCAGATTTTTTTTTTAAGATTGTAGGAGAAATGGACAAATGATGTCAAAAGGAGATTATGTCAAGAATGTGATATTTTAAAAATCCCACACAACTTCTAGCTCAATAGTAAGATCACTTCTTCTCAGTGGTGACCCAGAGGGAGTGCAAATCCCCCGTCAAAGAGGATGAGCATCTGCAGACAGGCCGATAGAATCATGGCCGTTAGAGCAATTTCGGTCTGAAATAAAAGAGATGCCGGTCAATCTAAACGTTCCAATTATTTGCAGTTCACAGAGCTACAGGAGAAAGGGACAGATTGGTGGAGAGACAGGATGGGTGGACAGGATGTCAGGTGGGGAGGGATATGACACGGACAGGTGGAGTTGCTACATAGGAGGGAAACGGTGGAGATGTTGAATAAATAGATAAATGTAGACAGGAGAGAGGGACAAGATGATTATTCAGCCTCTACACATATTGAGAAGGGGTGAAGTCTGCCCTCCAGGGACCCTAGCTGCCTGACTGAGATGCCTTTTTCTCCACTCCTGAAAAAGACTCCTTGGAGGTCAAGGGCTCAGCCCAGCTGTGAGCCTAGCTGGTGACGAGGAGCTGGGCTGAGGTCACTGTGCCATTTCCTTCGCTCTCACCTGCTCCATGTCCCCTGGCCCGTTTGGCCAGGGTCTAACTGACAATGAGTTTGTTTATTTAAAATAGCAAGGACCTTTTCTAAGCACTCTCTATGCCTGGATGTTCCTGCTGGAGCAACAGGTGACATTAAAGTTAGGTGTCTATAACAAAAGTGAAAATAAATAAATGGGACTTACTTAAACTAAAAAGTTTTTCTACAGCAAAATAAAAAATCAGAGTTAATAAGTAACTTACAGAAAGGGAGAAAATATTCACAAACTATACATCTGACAAAGGACTAATATCCAGAATCTATAAGGAACTCAAATCAGTAAGAAAAAAAATCCCATTAAAAAGTGGGCAAAAGACATAAATAGACATTTTTCAAAAGATATACAAATGGAAAAAAGAAACATGAAAAAATGCTCAGCATCGCTATTCATCAGGGAAATGCAAATTAAAACCACAATGAGATACTACCTTAACCCTGTCAGAATCGCTATTATTATTGTTAAAATAACAGTAGACCTGGACTCAGATGTGGTGAAAAGGGAACACATATACCTGTTGGTGGGAACGTAAATTAGTACAACTTCTATGGAAAGCAGTATGGAGATTCCTCAAAGAACTAAAAGTAGACCTATCATTCGATCCAGCAATCCCACTACTGGGCATCTACCCAAAGCAAAAGAAGTCATTTTATAAAAAAAGACAATTGCACTCGAATGTTTATCACAGCACAATTCACAATTGCAATAATATGGAACCAACTTAAGGGCCATCAAATGATGAGTGGATAAAGAAAACGTGATACACACTCACACACACACACACACCATGGAGTAGTACTCAGCTATGAAAAGGAGTGGAATAGTGTTTTTGCAGCAACTTGGATGGAACCGAAGGCCATTATCCTAAGTAAAGCACCTCAGGAAAGGAAAAACAAACACGACCTGTTCTTACTTATGAATGGGAGCTAAACAATAGGTATACGTGGTCATACAGAGTGGTATAATGGACTTTGGAGACTGAGAAGAGGGGAGGGTCACAGGAGGGGAGGGTCACAGGTGGTAAGGGATCCAAATTATGTATTGGGTACAGTGTACACAATTTGGGTGATGGGTGTTCTAAAAGCCCTGACTTTACCGCTATACCATTCATCCATGTAACAGAATGCCACTTGTATCTCCTAAATCTATTGGAATTTTTAAAAATAAATAAAGTTAGTCATCCTGTACTGAATATGCAATTCCAAAGCCACCAGCACCAATAGCATTTTGGAGAGCCCCACCTTCCAGCTTGGGCTGGCAGCCCCCTGGTGGTGAGGATGTCGTGCTTCATCTCTGAAAGTAGGCCAAGTTAGAGAAAATGTCAAGGAACCAGCTCCCACCAGGTGTGCTCTGACCTCAGCCTCCACCCATGCTGTTCTCTCTGCCTGTAGTGCTGCCCCCAGGACTCGGACACTTTACTCCCTCACCCCTTTGTACTCACCTTCTCCCCGGGCCTTGCCTGATCACCTTGTCTAAAACTCCAACCCTGCCCACATTCTCTATCCTCCTATCCTGCCTTATTTTTTCCATTGCTTTAACACAATTGGAAATACTGTATGTTTTATTACGTATGTGTTTGCTGCCTGTCTCCCCCAGGAAAGTGCAGGCTTCCTGTGGGCAGCATCTTTGTTTTCTTCTCTTACATATCTCTAATGCCTAGGGCAGTTCCTGGCACAGAGTAGTCATTTAGGGAATCTAGTAAATATTTGTAGGATGAATGAATGGGACATTTCTGCAACAGTCGGCTAACTAGTTCCCTTATTTCTGTTTTTTTTTTTCTCTCTTCTGGTCCAACATCCACACTGCTACTGGCAATCCTTTTTGTTTGTTTGTTTGTTTTGAGACAGAGTGTCACTCTGTTGCCCGGGCTAGAGTGCTGTGGCATCAGCCTAGCTCACAGCAACCTCAAACTCCTGGGCTCAAGCAATCCTTCTGCCTCAGCCTTCTGAGTAGCTGGGACTACAGGCATGCGCCACTATGCCCGGCTAATTTTTCTCTATATATTTTTAGTTGGCCAATTTATTTCTTTCTATTTTTAGTAGAGACGGGGGTCTCACTCTTGCTCAGGCTGGTTTTGAACTCCTGACCTTTAGCGATCCACCCACCTCGGCCTCCCAGAGTGCTAGGATTACAAGTGTGAGCCACCTCGCCCAGCCCTGGCAATCCTTCTAAACGCAGAGCTGCCTGTCCTTCGGTGGCCTCCTCTCTACAGAAGAAAGCCTCCTTCCCATGTCACTGTGTCCCTTCCCAACCTGGCCCTGACCCATGCCTACTCCCACACGCTCTCAGGGCCTAGGCTCCACCACACCCAACCTTTCACCAGCCCCCAGTGTCCTTCTGTGACTATGGCACGTCATGTTCTGCTCTCCATGCCTGGACCACCTCCTTCCCTTTTCTCTGCTGCTGCCCAGGCCTGTGCCTTCCTTTGGAAAACGATCTCAAAGCCCAGCTCACATGTCACCTCTTCTGGGGTCCTGTTATACCCAGACATCCAGCATATGCCCAAATCATGGCCCTTATGACATGGCAAGGAGGGGTCACATTTGGCCCACAATGAAATTATGGAGCTTGAAATAGTGTCATATGAGATACTAATAAAGTCTAACTTTATGTGTATGACTTTAAAATAATGCCAATTCTCACCAATTAGAAGAAATTAGTCAAGAGTCGCATCATTTCAAAGCCAGCTAATTGCAAATGGCGTTTACATTCTTGCCACACGGTGGTGCCACGTCAGCCAGTCAGCAGAAATCCCTGGCATGTCCTGTCCTTGTTGTCTGAACTAGGCTGTTGTTTACACGCACTGAGTGATTGCTGTGGCGTTTATTCAGTTTTTGAGTTTTAAAATCTCTTTAAACGTCTTTTAATAATGTCATACGAACGTTCTATAGCGGTGGCACTACTGAGAGTACTGACAAACATGGCTGAAAATCGGTCCCAGTGGAAGGGAGCTGGGATGTGGCACAGGCCCAGGATGTGTTCTGTTGCTCCATGAGCCACAGCCCTGCGTAAAGCATCAGAGATAGTACTGAGAATGTGGGAACGTGCGGTCGCAGATTGATGTTTCCCCAGAATGCATTTCCATGAGAAATATTCCCAAGGGAAAATGAGCACTGAATCATGTGCACTTTGATGCCTGCCCTGCGTGGTAAGGATTTGTTTTGATCACTTTCTCAACCATATGCTGAGAGATTCCTAATGACCAGAGTATAGTTTAGCTGCTGTTTTGTTTAGTAGTTAGGTCCATGAGCAACCTGGGTTCAAATCCTGACCCCACCACTTCCTATCAGTGTGATCTCGGGCAAGTCATCGACATTCTGCCCCTCATTTCCTTATCTGTAAAATGGGCACATAACAGGACCCAGCTCAAAGGGCTGCTGTGTGAGAGCTGAGTGGAGATGATCTGTCAGGGGCTTAGCACAGCACCTGGGACAGAGTAACGTGCTCATTAGATGTTAGCCAGCCTTCTCTTCTTCATCATCTTCATCCTCCCAGCTCAGAGCTGGGCCCACCCCAGGAGGTGGAGAGCTCCCATCACCATGGGCCTCCTTTCCCCTTTGTCCCTCCCCTTTCTGACACATGGCTAGTGTGCTTGTGCTTGTCTTTGAAAACCAGTATGTTTTTTAGCTCTTTGACAATCTCATTTTGAAATCTGTGAGGAAACTTGGGTTTTCTTGAAATAGTAGGAAAAACTATCACAGCTTTGGTGAATCAAGGCTGGCAAGATATTGGCAGAGCCTTAAGAGACCTGTCCTTCCTCTTTGCCGTGTCCACCTGTCCTTCCCTGAGCTGTTGGGACAGCCTCCTCACGTCCCTGAAGCCTTCACAAGGGCCTGCTGCCTGAGACATGCACCCCATGAGCCAGCCCCAGAGTCTCTCCTGCATCCCCCCATCAAATCCGGAGACCTGGCTCCATGGGAGGCGCCATGCTCCTGCCCCTCAGGAGGTGCTCTTGCCATCTTTGGAGAATGAGATATTTGGGGGACAAGTAAAAGGATGAAAAATGCTAGAAGGGGACTATAGGGACTGTTCTCTTCCTTCTCCTTAGTGTGGCATGTGGCTGGTAAGATTTGGGGTGGCCAGCTTTGAAGACTGAGGGTAAGGTTGCTTCTTATTGGAGACGTTGACCTGGGATCACTAAGGCACCGGGCAGGCCTAGAAGAGGCAGAGGGGGAATGCAGGGTTCTTCAGAGAAATAGAACCAGTAAAATCGTGTATCTGTAAAGAGCTTTATCATAAGGACTTGGCTCATGTAACTATGGAGGCTGAGAAGTCTCACTTCCTGCCATCTGCAGGCAGGAGACCCAAGAAAGCCAGTGGTGTTGTTCAGCCCAAGTCTGAAGGCCTGAGAACCAGGGGAATGATGGTCCCAGTCTGAGGGTGGAAGAAGACCAATGTCCCAGCTGAAGCAAGCAGGTGGAAACAAACTCACCCTTCTGCCTTTTTGTTTTGTTCAGGCCCTGAAGGGATTGGATGAGGCCCCCCACACTGGGAAGGGCCCTTGGCTTTGCTCAGTCCACTGATTCAAATGCTAATCACATCCCGAAACACCCTCACAGACATCCCCAGAAATAATGTTGAGCCAAATATCTGGGCACCCTGTGATCCAGTCACGTTGACACATAAGATTAACCATCACAAGGTTTGCTCCTTAGAGCTTCATTTCTGCCAAGGTTCAGAACCTTTTTCCCATCAACCCTCTGTTCTGAGAGACTTTAGCTACCAAATTACATTTTTAAAACAATCTATTATTTCCTTTCTCCATTAAACACACACACACACCCACGGATGAGTGTATAAACTAGAGAGGGGTGAAGGGAAGACTGTTGTGGTAAAAGGTGAGACAGGAGATACACTCCCTCCAGTGATCTAGGGCAGCGGTCCCCAACCTTTTTGGCATCAAAGACTGGTTTCACAGAAGGCGATTTTTCCACAGACCTGAGGCTGAGTGGGGAAGATGGTTTCAGGATGATTTCCATCACATTGCATTTATTACATTTGTAGCTGCTCCCCAGTGCTAGCATCACCACCTCAGCTGCATCTCAGATCATCAGGCATTAGATTCTCATAAGGAGTGCACAACCTAGATGCCTGATATGCACAGTTTACAGTAGGGCTCACGCTCCTGTGAGAATCTAATGCCGCCCCTGATCTGACAGGAGGCAGAGCTCAGGCGGTGATGCGAGCGATAGAGAGCAGCTATAAATAATCACCTCCTGCTGCGAGGCCCAGTTCCTAACAGGCCACAAACCAGTACTGGTCCGTGGCCTGGGGGTTGAGGACTGCAGGTTTAGGGTTCAGAGGTACTGGCTTGGGTGATATTCTGAAAAGGGAGCTGGAGACCGAGGCAGTTGCTCTTAGCTCAGCCACTAATTAGCTGTGTGACCTTAGGCAAGTCATTTCTTTCAGCCTCAGTTTGGAAACTGAGGGGGTCTAGCAGCAGCATCTCTGTGACGGCAGATGAGTTTTCTCCCTTCCTGCTGCTATTATGTCCCATGAGCCATTCTCAAGTTCCCGAGAGACACCAAGTCTTTGCCTCTCCTGTAGCTCCTTGCACGGGGTCCTGCACAAAGTGAATTCTTGGTACATTATTTGTTATTGGGGGAATGATAAAAGGAGCTGCCATTTCTTCAGCATCTCTCATGTGCCAAGTGTGCCAGGGACCTTTATGAACTTTATACATAATTCTTACAATGCCTCAGGGGTAAGAATTTTTTTAAAAACTTTCTCATACAGGAAATTGAGTCAATTACATCTCTAAGTCAGTAGTGGACTATTATCATTGATCTTTTCTGGTTTTATTTCACCTCCCCCCAATATTGTGATTTATAGTAAGAAATATATTTTTTTGTCTTCACCCATGGTTCCTGGCAAAGAGCTCCTAAAACCCTTGTAATTTGCAACAGAGGTGCTAGGTGCATCTTTTGTTCTAACATTTAGTCTTTGATCCCAGTTCCTAACACAGAACTCCTAATCCCTTGGAATTTCCCGGGTGATAGAAGTCTCTTTTGTTCTAATGAGGTGACTCTGGATGGGTTCCTAGTTGGATCACCAGAGAGAGCAAGCTGCTATTAAAAGGTTGGAATTTTCAGCTTCAACCCTCCATCTCCCAGGAGGAGGAGAGGGGCTGGAGTTTGAGTTAATCTACCATGCCTACGCGATGAAGTTTCCATAAAAATCCCTGAACTGAGCCAAGTGCAGTGGTTCACTCTTGTAATCCTAGCACTTTGGGAGGCTGGGTGGGAGGATCACTTAAGGTCAGGAGTTGGATACCAGCAAGACCCATCTCCATAGAAAACAAAAAAATTAGCCAGGCATAGGGGCACATACCTATATTCCCAGCTACCCAGGAGGCTGAAGCAGGAGGATTGCTTAAGCCCAGGAGTCTGAGGTTGCTGTGAGCTAGGCTGACACCACTGCACTCTAGCCCCAGCAACAGAGCAAGATTCTGTCTAAAAAAAAAAAAAAAAAAGTCCCTGAACTACAGGGTTCAAAGAACTCTGGGTTGGTGAAAAAGAACACATCCACATGCCAGAAAGGTGGTGTACCCCAACTCCATGGAGAAAGAAGCTACCGAGCTGGGGATCCTTCTGAACCTGACCCTATGTACCTCTTAATATGACTGTTCATTTGTATCCTTTAAAATATCCTTTGTAATAAATCAGCAATAATAAGCAAGTAAACTGTTTTCCTGGGTTCTGTGAGCCCCTCTGGCAAATTATTGAATCCAAGAAGGGAGTCATGGGAATCTGATTTGTAGCCGAGCCAGACAGGAGTTGTGGGTAACCTGAGCACCTAGGGCTTAGAGTTGGCACCTGAAGTGGGAGACAGCTCGACAGAACTGAGCCCCTGGCCTGTGGAGTCTGCGCCAATTCCAGTTGGTGTCAGAATGGAATTGAAGTGTAGGACACCAACTAGTGTTGGAAAATGAGTCATTGTGGGCAAAACCCCACATATCTGGTGGCAGAAGTGTTCTGTGTTAACAGTATGGAAAATAGCTTGTTTTTTCCTGGTGTTTGTGTTGGTTTTTCCTATGCACCCCCTCACCATGCATCTCCACTCCTCTTCATCTCCTCTCATAGGCATCCACTCTAATGCACTGGATAAGGTCTGTAACTGTGTGTGTGTCCTTGTAAAACACGTTCTCTTGTGTGTGCTTGTGTCCATGGAACTGTGATACATCACGAGCCACCCCAACGTTTTCACCCAACACCGTTGTGAAGAGTGCCCCATGTCGCCTGTGTGTGTCTAGTCCATTGCTGCTGCCTGCTGTCCAGCTCCCACAGCTGCCTCCAGCGTGGCTTGTTACCCACTCCTCTGGTTGTGAAAACCTCCAGCACCCCCACTGTCTACTGCCCAAGACACTGCCAGTGTATATCCTTCTACACATTGCCTCACACGCCTGTAAGAGAGCTTCTCTGGGAGAGCAGGATTGCTGGGTCCCAGGGCATGTGCAAAGTGGAGATTATAGTCACAATTTTAGAGTTGAAAAAACAATGCCTAGATTACACAATGAAATTGGGGATTCATTTCCAGAATTTCCGCCTCCATGTCCTGGGCTAGTCCCAAGGTGCCAGCCCACCTCCATGAATAACTAAATCTGGTCCAGTCAGTGTGACACTTAGTTTCCCTGCTATGTAGTTCTCACGTCTCAGTAATGACCTGAGATAAACTGAACGGGTTGTCTAGACATCTTGGCATGACTGTGGCTTGAGGAAGTCTTGCTTCTTTGAATTACTGACAATCTCTCCCATGTTTACAGCAGAACACAGTTGAAAGCATGTCCCACTTCTATTGTCTGATTGCTCATGACAGCCCTATGAGGTAGGAATAATCATCATTTCCATTGTGCAGTGAAGGGACTTGAGGTTCAGAGTCATTTCGCCGTGAAGTGGCAGGGCCAAGAACCAAACTCAGGCCGCTGCGCCTGAGTTTAACGTAATTCCCAGCACCTCAGACTGGTAGCCCAGGAAAACAAGCCTGTTCCCCACAGCCAGGCATTTGGATGAGATCACAAAAGCTCAGAACTTTGAGCCAGTTGTTTGCAAACCCTGTCTACAGATGTTTGGCATTTGGCAGGGCCAGTCTGGCCAGGAGAGGGAGAGACCCCAGCTGGCACACAGAAGGGAGAGGGACATGGACCTGGGAGAGCCCTTTGCAAAGGCAACTCGAGCTGCAGAGCTCTGTGCCACTGTCAGCTGGTGGCAGCAAGGCTCTGTGACCTACACCAATGATGGAACGACCTGGCTTCCCCCTCCTGGCTCTGTCTCCGGACAGTGAGAAACAGCAGTGACGGCAAAAGAGAAACAGACGGCCTCTGCTTTTGAAGCCTTCCCTGACAAATCCCTCTCGTTTATTTCATTCCATTCCGTTCAGCTTGAGAAGCCCAGCATTTCTACAAACACACTTCCATTAAACAAACATTCGTGCTCTGCTCTGTGCCACACGGGGTGCTCGGATCAGTTGAATGGTTGACCTCCTGAGCCAGGAGTTACTGAGCAAGGTGCTTAACCCCTCTAAGCCAGCCGCGATGTGCTGGTTCCAGCCTCATAGGGTGGTCGTAAGGGCGAACACAGGCTCGGCACAGAGTAAACACTCAAAGAGCTCAAAGAGCAGTATCCGATGGTATTAATAGTACTTGATGCAACAAATAAGGAAAGTGGTAAATATAAATGTTGAGGTTCACTGGGGAGGGAATGATAAATTATTTCTGGACAGAGCAGTAGGGCTACGGCAGACTCTGCTACACAGACGGTGACATGTGGCTGCCGCACACAGAGGGGAGAGCGTGCATGAAATTAAGCGGCTCCCCCCTCTGCAAAGTGCCTTCTCCCTGTGCTTCTTTCCTCCCCTCTGCAGCCTGGAGGGCACTCAGGGGCACTGCCGGCTGGTGGCTGCATTCACCTGTTTCCAAGCCTGTCTCTCCCCTAAACTCTGAGCTCCTTGAGGCCTGAGAGTCTGTGTTCTGTCCTTAGAACAGGGTTGTACACATAGTCAGCCTTCACTAGGGAATTTTTTAGGTGGATGGAACACAGAGGCATAAAAGAGCGTGGGCTATCTGAGTGGTGGTGATGAGTTCAGTACACCTGGCACTAGGGCAAATGCTGGAAATAAAAGGGGTCAAAGTTGGTCAAAGATCTAGCAACAGTTAGACGGTCAAGGGTCCTGTGCGATGGGCTGGGGACGTCTATGGTTGGCTCAGACTGAGGTGGCAGCAGTGGGAGAGATATAATGTAGGAATTGGAAAGAATTGGCCACTAGATGAGTTGACTAGGGGGCAGGGCTGGTGGAAGAAGTCAAGGATAACACTGCTTCATCCTGAACTGGCATCCTGCTCTTGAATAATTTGTCATGTCTGCTGAGAGAGGACAAATATTCATTCAAATGAGGCCCCAGACATTCTACTACGGTTGATTGGCTCCCATCTTGTCAGGAAAACAGAACCAACTGAATGTGTGTGTGTGTGTGCACGTGCGGGGTATATTTTTAAGGAATTGGCTCATGTGATTGTGGAGGTGCGAGTCCAAATTCTGCAGGGTAGGCTGGCAATCCCAGGGAAGAGTTGCAGTTCAAGTCCAAAGTCAATCTGCTGGCAGAATTCTTCTTGCTCAGGTGTGGGAGGGGTGTCAGTCTTTGTTGTATTAAGATCTTTAGCGGGACTGGGCATGGTGGCTCACGCCTGTAATCCTAGAACTCTGGGAGGCCAAGGCAGAGGATCTCTTGAGAACAGGAATTCAAGATTAGCCTGAGCAAGAGCAAGACCCCATCCCTACTACAAAAAATAGAAATAAATTAGCTGGACAACTAAAAATATATAGAAAAATAGAAAAATTAGCTGGGCATGGTGGCGCACACCTGTAGTCCCATCTACTCAGGATGCTGAGGCAGAAGGATCCCTTAAGCCCAGGAGTTTGAGGTTTTTGTGAGCTAGGATGATGCCACAGCATTCCCCAGGCAACAAAGTGAGACTCTGTCTCAAAAAAAAAAAAAAAAACAAACAAACAAAAAAACAAACCTTTAGTGGGGACATGGTAGCTGATGCCTGTAACCATAGCACTTTGAGAGGCCAAGCCGAGAGGATCACTTGAGGCCAGGAGTTCAAGACCAACCTGAATAAGAGCAAGACCCCATCTCTACTAAAAATAGAAAAAATTAGCTGGGTGTGGTGGCTGCATGCCTGTAGACCCAGCTACTCGGGAAACTGAGGCCAGAGGATCACTTGAGCCCAGGAGTTTGAGGTTGCAGTGAGCTATGATGATGCCACTGCACTCCACCCAGGGTGACAGAATGAGACCCTATCTCCAAAAAAAAAAAGCAAAAGCAAAACACTCTAACTTATTAGATGAGGCTGACATTATGAAAGGCAACCTGCTTTACTCACAAACTCCACTGATTTAAATATCAATCTCATACAAAAAACACCTTGACGGGAACATCCTAAATAATGTTTAACCAAATACCTGGGCACCATGGCCCAGCTAAGTTGATACATAAAATTAACCATCACAGCACTCTAAGAATTCAGCCAAGTCTTGACAGGAAAGATCTGCAACAGATCTTTTCTCTCTCTCTCTCTCTCTCTCTCTCTGATATTTCTGTGCCCCAACAGGGTCACCTTGGGGGAATATTCAGGGGACCGTGTCCAGCGCTGCTTTCCCCACTCAAGGCATGCCACCCCATCATGCTCTCCTCTCACCCAGTGGCCAGACACAGCTGTACAGCAGCAACTTGTGAAAAACTCCGAGAGTAAACAAGGATTACGTCCTCTCCATTGCTGGGTTCTCTCAAGTTCAAGAAGAATATTAATGGTGTCTTGGCCAGGGCAGAGGGGCAGGGGCAGGGAGCAGATGATATGTTCAAATTGTGTCATTTGAGGACAGCTAAACAAAGGGATTACTTATGAAGGTGTGGGCAGGGTGCAGGGGAAACCCATGTCCAGTGCGATATCCCTGAGTTAGCAGGTAGCAGAAGTGTCATTAGCACTCGGGGCCCAACTCGGGCTGGAGTGGCCACTCATATGGCGAGACCACCTTGACCAGAGCCATGTGACCAGAGTACATCCCAGTCTGAGGCAACCGGGCAGGAAGGGAGCACGGGAACTTACTTTGTGTGTCACTGCTCTGCAATGTCTGAATCTAGCCAGAAGTAGGGGACAAAGGGGCCCGTTGGTATATTCCCAGGTCAGCTTCCTGGGGCAGAGAGCAGGGTGGAGAAGGGTGAAGAGGGGATCCAGAAGGGGACTCCGGAACTTTCTGGCCAGGGAGGGTAGAGGACCCTTCACACTCACATCCTGCCCCTTCTCCAAACCCTCCCTCCTCTCCCCAGCTCTGGCTGAGTGTGGTGATGGGGGATGGGAAACTTGTTCTGCCTTTTCATTCCCTCCTTGAAATATTTTTTTTTCTCTTACACCCCTAGGCCTCAACCAATGCAGCCTGCACTTAGAAGGTGAGGATTTGCCCATTTGGGGCCCATTTTTGGCAACTACTGCCTGGGACAAATGGTGGCCCCCAAGTCAGCCATCCAAAGTATGTGGGTTGGAGGGAAGGAGGGAGGGAGGGGGAGAAAAGAAGGAGAAGAAGAATATTCTGGTAAATTTCTAAAGTAATGAAAACCCAACAAAGGTTAATGTTTACTGAACATTTACGTCGTACCAAGCACGGCCCAGCACATTTAATCCTCCCCTGTCTCCATAAGTGAGGGTGTTTTTCCTACTTTACAGGTGAGGAAATGGAGACTTTAAGAGCCCAAGCAACTTAATATCCTTTAGCCAAAGGTGCGGGGTGGAGGAGCCACGGTTCCTGCCCTTGAAGAGCTGGTGGTCTCGTTAGGGGAACAGCGAAAGTTGTGCAATGTGGGAGGTGCTGTCTTGGAGGGAAGAGCAGCAGCGTGTGGTGTCACTGAGGACGTCACAAAAGAGGGGACATTTGAGCTTGGTCTTCCAGGGTCATTTCACTCAGTGGAGGGAGCTGGAGGGCCCTGCGGGCACTGGGGTGTGTGCGGGCAGTGGGGTGTGTGCGGCACATCAGAGGCAGGGCGGGCGTGCTGGGCGGATGGCGAGAATCCCACTGGAGCGAGGGGACAGGGCAGGGGCAGGGGGAGGCGCAGAGATGCAGGCAAGGAGAGCGGATGTCCGTCTGGTCTTCACGGTAAAACAAATTCTCACGGCAGAATTCTTGCTGATGTGCAAATTCCAAACTTTATTCAAAACGCAGACTATGCAGGGATCAACCAAAGGCCCCACTTTGGAAATGTTAAGAATAATTTCATTTGTTCAGCTTGTCCAAATACGGCTATGAAAAGAGCTGAACAGAGCTTGAAAAGGATGTTTTGGATAATGATAATTAAAAAAGCAGAGTCAGAAGAATCTTTTGCAGTTTTCAGGAAAATTGGCTTCTCCATGTTTCAGAAACAGCGCCTGCCCCCGGCATAGTTAACAGAACCACAGCATCCTGAGGTCCCGCATCTCATGGGCATGACAGCTCTTGGAACCTCTTCTGAGGCGTCTTCCTGCCTCTTCTGCCCTCCTCATCACTGCTGCCTCCAACCTTTCTCCCCACCCGACAGCCTGTTTATCCACAATCAAAACAACCAACCTAGAGCATCAAGGAACCCACAGGGGAAGGGCGAGAGCAATGTGTACTCAATTCTATGAGCAATGAACAATAAAAACGCAAGCTCCTCTGGGGCATTTAGTTCGACAGCGGCTCCTGGGCTGCGCGTGGACGACAGGCAGCATTGCCCAACTTCTGCCTATCTCGTGTGGCCGGCCCCGGCCCTGGGCATCCAAGACTGTTCACACTGATATTTATGAAATTATAACATGCCATCAGCATCTTTGAGAAGCATTAAGGTCTATTCATCGAGGGGTCTATTTGAATGCACTCAGACCTGCTGATTTAGTTGGCCAGAAAGTTCAATTAACCAGAAAACTCCCCTTTCCAAAGAATTCAGAATAACCAGGAGTTCACTGGACTCTCCCTAAAAGTAATTCTTCTGGATTTGCTCCCATGGATTTACTCTAAGAGCTTGAAGCTGTAGCATTGTACTTATGAATATTTCGAAACTAGTATTTGCAAGTCTTCATTTTCTTTCAACTTTATAATGGGGACATTGTCCCATGTAGCTACACTGTCTTTACCATTATATTCATAGCTTTATTTCACAGGGTGGAACTGCAGCATTAATTATATAATCAGTCCTCTATTGTTAGATACCTACGCTGTTTCCAACCTTTTTTTGTTAAAGATAATGTTGCAATTAAACACAATAGCATAATAATCACCATTTATAGTGCACCTATGATGCCTTATGCTCAGAAACTTCACTTTATATGGTTTTATTTAAGCCTCTTAATAACTCTAAGCTAAAAGAGTCTGGGGGTGGGGGAGTGTCACAGATGAAGAAACTGGGATTCTGAGAGGCAATCGACAAGCCTAAGGCACAAGCTGGGAAGCAGGGAGCCTGGACTGCAGTTAGGTGTGTCTGACCCCAACACCAATGCTTTGTCATCTGGCCACACTGCCTCCCAAGTGAGGGCAAAGAGAACATTTAGCTCGTATCATATCCTCAGACTACATTCCCAGGAGTGAGATGGCAAGGCCAGGGGTTAGATGCCCATCGTGTCCTAAACTTCTACTGCCATACCACCCAGGCTGGTTCTTTTTCACTGTGTCACCCCTGCCCTTGCACCCACCTCCATCCTTCTGTGCCCCGCCCTGGGACCCATCACCCAGGTGCCCTTGTCCTCCGGTTTGAGTTGAGTGGGAGGAGAGAGCAGTGGGTAGTTACTGCTCTGCTGCCCAAGTTCACCTACAGTTTGGACAGTGGCTGCAACCCTCCCCCACTCTGACTCGTAGCTGCAGCTTCAGTCCTCCCTGGTTCCAGCAGTGGCTCCTTCCCTCCCCTGGCCCCTTCAGGCCTAGGGTGGGAACGGCTCACCCAGATGCCTCCCCACCCTGGCTGGCCCTCTTAACTCCACCCACACCTTCATAAATACCTTCATTAGGCTCTCTTGTTACCTCCACGTACTCCATTTCCTTACTACAGAATGATTGGACTGATTCACAAGTTTGCAAGGCACTGAATGACCCCATCGAGTCCTGAGATCTGAAAGTGCAAGAAAGAGTTGCCGGGCATGTTGAGATCCCTTGTGAAGTAGATCTTTTTGCAGCTTCCCATTCAGTCCTCCCACTGTGGCCTCCACGCCCTTCTCTCTTGCCCCACGTGGATGGCTTATCCAGCTAGGGCCACCCTCCCCCAGGAATGTGGTATTGAGACTACTGTTCTCAGTGACGGTGCTGAAGCAGAGAGTTCATGTGCTGCTGGGTCTGGGGCCTGTGGTCCACCACGGCATGCTGGAGGCAAACAATCCACACAGACAGAAAGAGAGACAGCAAAGGAGACGCAAGCAGAGAGACAGATATGGAACAGGAGATGGCCCAGAGGGACCAAGAAACAACCTGAGCCCTGATTTCCCGGTTCTTGGTTCTAGACCCCTGCGAAACCCAAGTGGCCTTATCTTTAGGCTCTCTGTAGGATCCCCATTTCCCTTCTCATGAGTCCCCCACCCCTTTTGTTTCAGCTAGTTTGAGTTAGTTTGTGCATATTTCTGTTTAAGCAAATTTTCTCTGGGGAAGACCCGTTTACCACAAAGCACAGAGGCTCAGCTTGGCCTCCTGGGAAAGCCCCACCCAAGGACCCCAGGACAGGTGAGCAGGAGTGAGGCTGAACGGCCTCTATTACAGGAGCCTGTGTGCTCACACCGGGGAGGTGCAGGGACACCAGCCCACCCAGGCTGTGGCCTGCTGGTGGTGGGTGAGCTGAGTATAACGGGGCCCAGCAGTGGATACCAAAGGCCTAAACACTGTGATGCTCTTTTGTCAGAAGGTCATCATCAGTCAGCCAAGCAAAGATGTCATTCACAGAGTATTTATTCCAGCATTGTATATAAGAGCAAAAAATCATAAACAAACCAAAATTCCAACCTCTAGGGGTTGGTCAACTAAATTGTGGAATAGCCACACAAGGTACTTTGAAGCAGCCATTTTCGGGCTCTGGGGAAATTTATTCATATGAAAAAAATGTTCATAATATATTAAGTTAAAAAGCAACATGTCCAATAGCTAAAACATGGAAGCATGCATCCCTTGGCAGATGGGTGAGTAAGCAAAATGTGGTCTATACATACAATGGAATATTATTCAACCTTAAAGAGGAAGGAAATTCTGACACATACTACGACACATACGAACCTTGAGAACAGTACGCTAAGTGAAATATGCCAGCCACAAAAAGTCAAATACTGTATGATTCTATTTATATGGGGTAGAGTAGTCAAATTCATAGGCAGAAAGTAGAACGACAGTTGCCAGGGGCTGGAGGGAGGAGGGAAACAGGGAGTTAGTGTGTAATGGGTACAGAGTTTCAGTTGAGGAAGATATAAAAAGTTCTGAGGATGGATGGTGGTGACAGTTGCATAACAATGTAAATGCACTTAATGCCACAGCATTGTACACTTAATAATGGTTAAAATGGTAAATTTTATGTTATGCATAATTTACCACAAGAAAAAAGGAAAAAATATATTTAAAAATTAGACATAGAAAAATGTTTGGGGAGTATAAACTAAAGTGTTATTTCTTGGTGTCGGACTATGGGATTTTTTTTATTTACATTTTTCTTACTTTTTGACAATGTATATGTATTACTTGCAGCATTTTCTTCTTTAGTTGAAAAAGGAAGGAAACAGAGCAAGACAGGCACAGATTGACTTGGCCTGTCTAGGTGGGCAGTGGTGGCAGGGAAGGTGCCACCTGCCGGTGTCAGACGATCATGTGCATTATGGGGCAGACACGACCTATGCCTGGTGTGATCCCAACCCGGACCACTTCTCTTTGTAAGTGTGGACACTCAAACGGCAAGTCCATGGAGAACCACAGAAGCTGTGAAGAGTCTCCAGATCTCTGATGGATGGCCTCACTGCCTTGCACTTTTTCTACCTTTTGCTCACGTGATACCTTGTCTCTCTTCTTCACCCGGATAGCATCTGTTCATTCATCAACAACACTCAGCTCAGCTGGTGCCTCCCCATGAAGCCTTCCCTGACATGCCAGGCTCTGTTTGGAGTCCCCACCCTGAACCCCCGTGACCTCCCACAGGCTCCCAAGTCACACAGACCATGAGCTCCTGGAGGCAGGGCCACAGCTCTGCAGCCTTGGACCCAGCCCCATGCCTAGCCGGGGTGGGAGCTCCGGTTGGTTGAGCTGCACAGAATCCATCTGGTTCCTGAGATGTAGCTCGTTTCTCAATGGAGGTCATCCAGTGCTGGCCCCTCAATTTTCAACTCCATTTTAAAAACTATAACCAATAATTTGTCTTCCTAAAACAAAAGAGAAGTGAATCCTAAATCTAGTGATTTGTGGATTTGGGGCTTATTGCTTTAATCATAAATCATAATCATGAATGATTAGTGCATGGTCAGTGCAGAGCAGTCCTGATGGAGGCTGTGCTCCTGCAGGGACAGTGAGTCGTGGTGTGGCAGGAGTCATGAGCGTGAGGCTCGGAAGACCTGTGGGGTGGGGGTTGGGGGCTAATCCTAAAGAGAGTGACTTCACCTCGCTGCAACTCAAATTCCTCATTAATGCAATGACGATCCCTGGTCGGAGTACCTTGTAGGTCACTGTGGGAGAAGATGAAATAATGCTTAATGGAAGGAGGAAGGGAGGAAGGGAGGAAGGGAGGAAGGGAGGAAGGAAGGAAGGAAGGAAGGAAGGAAGGAAGGAAGGAAGGAAGGAAGGAAGGAAGGAAGGAAGGAAGGAAGGGAAGGAGGGAAGGAGGAAGGAAGGGGAATAAGAAGGGGAAGGCAGCAGTCTATACTAAGTGACCAGCTTTTTAGAGTCCTGGGTATGGCCCCAGGACACGGCCATACCAAGCCTGTATGTGTGTGTGTGTGTATTTTACCTTAACATAAAAACATGAAAAAGGGGCCAGGCGTGGTGGCTCACGACTGTAATCCTAGCACTCTGGGAGGCCGAGGCAGGTGGATTGCTCAAGGTCAGGAGTTCAAAACCAGCCTGAGCGAGACCCCGTCTCTACTAAAAATAGAAAGAAATTAATTGACTAACTAAAAATATATAGAGAAAAATTAGCCGGGCATGGTGGCGCATGCCTGTAGTCCCAGCTACCCGGGAGGCTGAGGCAGTAGGATCACTTGAGCCCAGGGGATTGAGGTTGCTGTGAGCTAGGCTGATGCCACTGCACTCACTCTAGCCTGGGCAACAAAGTGAGACTCTGTCTCAAAAAAAAAAAACATGAAAAAGGTATTTATTTGAAATTAAATGTTTTATACAATTTACTTTTCTGTCACATAAATAATATTATTTTTAACAAAACAACAATGGGACTAGTTAATAATGGCACTTAGTTAATTACTACTTAGTGATTAATGTAGGATGAAACAACTAACATGCATATGAAAAATATAACAATATTTTTGTGATGTTTATGTCCTCTGGTGTAACCAGTTATTTAACTCTTTCAAACTCTTTATTGACTATTTAAATTCTGTAGGCCGTATTGTTTCCACCTGCCTCTGGAAAACTGCAGTCCTTGCCTGGAATCTCCAGGCTGTGGAGAGGGAAATGGTAGGAGAAATTAGTCTAATCAAACACATTAAACTTCAATGTCTTTGCTGGGTCCCAGTGAGCCTGTCCTAGCAAAATGGGAATATTTTAGCAGGGAATTCTTTCAAATTGCACTTTGTCTCAGGTTCTCATCATAAAACTTTTCCAGAGATTCCGAGTCTTCCTGTCTCATGGGCCCATTTTGCCATTGAAAATATAAGACCAATAAAATGGTAATAGTCATTCTAAACTGGCTTGATTCAATTGTTAGCCTTCTTTTTGCAAATATCATAAGTGGCTCATTGGTTATGTCTAAGGGAAAAAGTAACTTTCTTGGCAAGTGACTCATGTCCATGCATATCCTGTATTTGAATTTTGTGTGTTTCTTACTTGGGCTTGAGCTGCTCAAGAGCAGGGAGCCCACCAGGGGCCCACATAGTAGGGCCTCATCTTTATGCTAATTAGCTTAATTAGGTAACCAATTACTTTATCAGTTTAATTAGGTAACCAATTACTTTATCAGTTTA
Source organism: Mirza zaza (assembly GCA_008750895.1). NCBI lineage: Eukaryota > Metazoa > Chordata > Mammalia > Primates > Cheirogaleidae > Mirza > Mirza zaza. The sequence goes on along the minus strand of VSMD01138005.1, from coordinate 108,167 downwards.
ATTAGGTAACCAATTACTTTATTTACAGACACTGGGCACTGAAAACTGACAATATTGCCTCTGTTGCTGTACCCTTCCACTATTTCCTGTGCTTATTCTATATGCCAGGCATTGTTCTAGGTGCTAAGGACGCAGCAGCAAACAAGTATCACAAAACATGAGCCCGCCCCCTCACCAAAAAAACTGACAAATTCTTACCAGAAGCTGGGGCCCAGACACTGGCCAATCTGAAAAAAAAGAGAAAGGAGGGAAGGAAAGGCTGTACTGTAGTACAGTGGAACAAGTGTGAATCATTCATTCACTTTATTCAGATGATTTGAGTTTATTTTGAGCTTTCTAGCTGTGTGACCTAGGGAAAGTTACTTGACATCTCTCCGCCTCAATTTCCTTATTTGTAAAACAGGGACAATGAATATATCTATAAAACCATTGTGAGGGGATTAAATTAACTAAACATGTAAAGTGCTCAGAATAACACCTGGCACGTGGTAAATACCCAGTAATGTTACTGTCTATAGCTGTTGCTGATATTAACCCTGAGTAGTCCTATAACATCTCAGCCTCAGTTTCTTCTCCTGTAAAGGGGACAGTATTAACACCTCTCTCATGGAGAAGGTGCAAACGAGATGAAGCAGGTGAAAGCACTTTATAAACTGGGGGTGCGAACCAGGGGCTCAAAGCCTTTAGTAGTGGCTGTTCAGGGACTCCAGGGAGCTGAGGGCTCAGGAGGCGGAAGGTAGTTGGGGGTCTCGGGGACCGAGCGGGAACAAGCTGCTGACTCTCAGCTCCAGCATTTGTGCTCGTACAGATGTTTCCAATGAAGCCACAAATCCAGATTTTTATGTAAGTTCCTTAATTTTTAAATGTTGGCAACTCAGTCAGGTTTTTGCAAATCACTTTGAGTGCCAATCAAAACAAGGGTGCCGGCTGCCAATTTGTGACCTGTTATAAACTTTTACAACTATTACTTAATAAACCAAGGGGGAAACTTGGAAAATAGCTGATACAATAAGTAAACTGAAAAGCCAAGAAATAACTAACATATATTGGGTGCTATGTGTCATGCCCATTATAGCATGTGATTCTCCCAGTGGCCCTAAGAGAGAGTCATTAGCATCCTCATGTTACAGATGAAGAAACTGAGGCCCAGAGATGGAAAGTCACAGAACTGGTCAGTGACCAAAGGGGTTGGATGCTATGTCTCTGTGACTCCCAAACCCAATCTCTTTTCACTCTGATAGTGTGGCAAGATTGTGGCAGTGTCATCTGAGCCCATAGGCTCACAGCTTCACCGCAGAACTGAAAGGCAGCAGACCCAGCATTTGGACTCAGTGCCCTGCCCTGCTCCGCAGTGGGGACAACCTAAATGGAGACCATTAAAGCTAACACCACTAAGAATATTTGTATTCCACCATTCAAGGCTTGAATTGATCTTTGCCTAAAACAGTGGTTTGGGCATTAAGGTATCTTTTCAGCAAGGTTTCCAGATCTGTAGACAACCTAAAGAGAAAAAAGAAGGAAAGGAAGTTAGAGTCTCCAGATCAAAAAGGTCTTGGAACCAGTCCCCGAAGCCATTATAAAAATGCAGCAAGATCTATATTCTACTACACTTTATGTGCATGACCCAAACCATAGACCTCTACTTGCTGTGGTTTGGACCAGTGGCTCCCATCCTGCTCAACCCAATGCCAGACTCCAGCCCCAAACAGTTCAGTCAAAACCTGGGGATTTGATAGGGCATAGGCATGTTTTAAAAGCTCTCTGGGTGATTTACTGAGAATCACTGATAGTGAATACTAAGATCATTCATTCATTCACTTTATTCATTCAACAACTATTTCTTGAGTACCTACTATGTACAAGGCACAATATTAGTGTTGGAAATATAGAGAGGAATGGAAAGATACTGTCCTTACCTTATTCTAGTTGGGGGAGAAGTAAACAAAATAGCATAATTTCAGATATAAGAATAATTGTTATAAGGAAAATAAAACAGGTTAAGGGGGTAGAGAGTGATTGAGGAGCCAATTATTTTATTGAACACTTGTTTGTCTTTTAAATAATTTTTTTGAATTAAGGTTTATTTTTGAGTAGGTAATACATTTGCAAGCTTTAAAAAAAATCAAAATGAGAGAAATAGATATAGCCTGAGAAGACCTGCTCCGGCCTCTGCCCATTTTCTGGCTCAAGTGTGATCCCCTGACTGTCAGCACCCGCACCCCTGAGAACTTGTTAGAAATGCAAATTTTGGGGCTCCACCCCAGACCTAGTGAATAGAATAGAAGCTGTAGGAGTGGGAGCCAGCTATGTGTGTTTTAACGAGCCTTCCATGTGATGAGAATCCATGCTGAAGTTTGAGACCACCTTTTCTAGTCTAATAAACATTTCTCTTAGTTTCTTATGTATTCTTCAAGTGTCTCTTTTGTAAATACTGGTCACACAAATATTTATTTTTGTTTTCTCCTTTCTTACACAATTACTAGTCTGCACCCGAGTTTTATTACTTAACATATGCTAGAGATCTTTCCGTTTAAGTACAAAGTTCACTATATTGTATACATTCCTATCACTTCATTGTGTGGATGTACCGTAGAATATTTAACCAATTCTCAGTGATTGTAGGTCATTTCCATCTTTTGCTATTACTACTCACTATTACCACAGTTGCTAACCTCGTATGTGTCATTCATGCCTGTGCAAGTGAGAGGATGAGTTCCTACACATGGGATGCAGGATCAAAGGGAAAATGAATTTGGAAATTCCATAGATGTCAAATTGCTGCTCCTAAAGGTTTTTGCTTTCCCATCTGCAATGGATGAGAATGTGTTGGGGTTTTGCCAATCGGTTAGGTGCAAATTTGTAGCCTAATGTACTTTTAATCTACATTTATCTTATTGAATGAAATTGACCATTTTGCACATGTTTAAATCCATCTGTATTTCTTTAACTCTGAACTGCCCTTTTATGACCTTTGCCCTTTTTTTTCCTATGAGATTGATGATCTTTTCTTTCTCTATTTCTAGAAGCTTTTTATATATCGGGAAGATTAATCCTTGATGATATGAGTTGCAAATAATCTCCTCCAGTTTATTTCTCATTTTTTGACTTTGTTTATGAAGTTTTAAAATTGTAGTTCGATTTTTAATTTTTCATACTGTTTTCTACCTAAAATTTAGTTCTTGAAAACCTGACTTTAGTAACTCATGCAAAATCTATTACAGGGCTGACCAGGGCCTATCAGAAGCCAAGGACCGAAACTCAAGGAAAAGTCTTCCTTTCCCCTCCACTCCTCTCTGGGTGGGCACCTGCACAGCAGGACACCACGGTCCCCTGAGGACCAGCCATGGGGGGGTGGAAATAGCCACATAGCTGGAGGCCCACAGGGCTGGGGCAGCACCCTCGCTCTCTCCACACCGGCCTTGTGACCTCAGATAAGTGACTCCCACCCTGTGGAACCTGAGGGGGCATGAGCCCAACTCACATGGGAATAGAGGTGGCCAAAGTCTGGTCCCTTCTTGCCTTCACAGATACATTCTGGCCCTGGACCCTCGGCCCCAGCCAGGCTTCCCACACCCCATGGGACTGGCAGCCACTATGTCTGGCCTGCTGCCCTACTCAGAAATTATCCAGATGCTCTGGATCCACTAGACGTCTTTGGCCTCATCTGATCTCCAGCCTGAGCTTCCCATGTGGACGTGAGGGAGGGACTCAGCCTCTCTGACTCGGGCCCTCTATGTGCTGGGCAAACATCCCCATCAACCATCTTTTCTTCCTTTAATCTCACCCAGTGTCAACTTTCAAAATTAAATAAGGCCACTGATACATGAAAAAAAAAGAGTTTTATCTACAATTTTTTTTTTTTTTTGAGACAGAGTCTCGCTTTGTTGCCTAGGCTAGAGTGAGTGCCATGGCGTCAGCCTAGCTCACAGCAACCTCAAACTCCTGGGCTCAAGCAATCCTGCTGCCTCAGCCTCCCGAGTAGCTGGGACTACAGGTATGCGCCACCATGCCCAGCTAATTTTTTCTATATATATTAGTTGGCCAATTAATTTCTTTGTATTTATAGTAGAGACGGGGTCTCGCTCTTGCTCAGGCTGGTTTTGAACTCCTGACCTCGAGCAATCCGCCCACCTCGGCCTCTCAGAGTGCTAGGATTACAGGCGTGAGACACCGCGCCCGGCTTATCTACAATATTTTTATACAAATATTTAGGTAGTATCTACTTATGTGTCAGGCATAAATGAAGAGGTTTGTTTAATTATTTATTTATTTTTTTGAGACAGAGTCTCACTTTGTTGCCCAGGCTACAGTGAGTGCCATGGTGTCAGCCTAGCTCACAGCAACCTCAAACTCCTGGGCTCAAGCAATCCTCCTGCTTCAGCCTCCTGAGTAGCTGGGACTCCAGGCATGCGCCACCATGCCTAGCTAATTTTTTCTATATATTTTTAGTTGGCCAATTAATTTCTTTCTATTTTTAGTAGAGACGGTGTCTCACTCTTGCTCAGGCTGGTCTCGAAATCCTGACCTTGAGTGATCAGCCCGCCTCAGCCTCCCAGAGTGCTAGGATTACAGGCATGAGCCACCGCGCCCGGCCTATTTTTTTGAGCTGTATGGTTTTTTCTTACAATTTTTCAATACAAATATAGGTCATTATACAGAAGGTCTTCAATTTACAAGGGTTTGATTTAACCAGTATTCCACTTTATGATGAGTTATTGAGCTGTAACCTCAGAGTAACTCAGGGAGCATCTGTATATACTTGTGTATAAATGTTTTTCCACTTAATCTAGTGTATAATGTTTTTTACCCTCCCAAAGAACAAATTATTCTGAGAACCAAGCACCGATTTACAAGTGCAATTCTGGAACACAGCCTATTTGTAGGTTCGTAAGTGGGTTGGTACATTTTCCATCTGCTGTTCAATGCTAAGCTCTGAGAAGGCAAAGAGACCAGGTCTCCACAGTGACCACTAAGACTTCTGAGGACAACTTACTAATTAATGAATCATGGAGAAGTGACCTAATCAAGTGGCTTGCCCAAAGTCACCTGCTGGCAGGGCAGTGGCACAGGACTCACACCTCGGTCCCCCTTGCTCCCAGCCCCTGTGCTACCTTGATGCCTGCTGTACTGAGTCCCAGGCTCTGAAGGGAGTGGAGAAAATGCAGCCACATCTCCCTCCACTTCCCTCACTGGCCCTCCCAGCTCCTCTCTGTGGATCAAAAACTCTTCTCTGCAGAAGTCAAGTTCTCTGGTTCTCTCTTCAAACAGGGAGGGTAAGGAGAGCTGGGTCCAAATCCTGGCTCTGTGACTTACTAGCTGAGTCCCCGTGGGAAAGCCAATTTATTCAGGCCTAGGCATTCTCATTTGTAAACTGATGATGGCAATACCTTCCTCGTGGGGTCATTGTATAGACTGGTTGAAATCACGAGTGCCAAGGACTTGGCAAAGAACAGGTGCTGAACGAGTGGGTTTTCTCCTGGTGTGTTGGCTGAGACTACAGCCTTCCTCCACTTTGGGGGAGATTATTTTCTCAGGATGCAGGTGTTTCCTCTCCTAGCCCAGGAAAGTTACCGAGCATCAACTGGAAGAGGCTCTCTCCCCTTAGTGGGTGGAACATGATGTCTGGGCAGGGAGAAGGTGGCACCTCCATTTCCCTAACAGGTCTGACTGCTTCAGAGTCTGTTTAGAATCTGGACTGTGCATGTCTTTCCAGGGAGTCCAGGACAGGTTGTGGGAGAAGCTGGCAGTGGCATCGGTTTCTACACCTCACATATGTTCTACATTCCACATATGTGGAAGTAGAGTCCCCTAGACAAGAAATCTAGAACCCAAAACATGTCACATTCCTCTAGTACATACACTTACTTCTATTTGGATCCTGAAGTTTCCCTAATCTGTCTGGCTTTGAAAGGAAGAATCTTCTCTCTGTCATGTTTTTGCTTTCTTATACCAAACAACAAATGACTTGAATAAACTGTTAAAAATTGTTTGTGTCCTCTGACATCCCACGGAAAAGATGCCTACTCAATTAGGATGTCTTTAGATTAATGTGAGACGGTGAGCCTGGCCGGGAAGGAAAGGGAAGGGGAGGTGCTGTGCAAAGAAGCTACAGTATTTCTCACCTCTCCAGATCAAATCTTCAAAGGATACAGTCCCTGGACTTTCTCCAGGGAAAGATACTAATATCAGACCAAATAGACTTTAAGGGGAAAAAATATTGCTAGAGATAAGGAGGGTCACTATGTAATGATAAAGTGATCAAATCACAACGAAAACTTGTATGAAACCAGTAACACAGCCTTAAAATATATAAATTACAAATTGAGAGGACTACAGGGAGAAAAAGACAAATCCATGATTATAATGGTAGATTTTTTTTCATTTCAGAATATTATGGGGATATAAACATTTTGGTTACTTGAATTGCTTTTGTACAGTTTGAGTCAATGTTATAAGTGTTCCCATTGCACAGATAGTGTGCGTTGTACCTGTTAGGTATGTATTTACCCCATCCCCTCCTCCCACTCCCACCTGCTTGATTTCTGTTGAATTTTACTACCATATGTGCACATGAGTGTTGATAGATTAGTTCCAATTTAAGAGTGAGTACATGTGGTGTTTGATTTTTCATTCTTATGATACTTGACTTAGAAAAGAATGGTCTCTATCCAGGTTGTTACAAAAGGTATTAGTTCACCATTTTTATGGCTGAGTAGTATTCCATTGTATACACATAACACATTTTATTAATCCACTTATGTATTGATGGGCACTTGATCTTATTCCACATCTTTGCAATTGTGAATTGTGCTGCAATGAACATTTGGGTGCAAGTGTCTTTTTGATAAAATGACTTTTTTTTCTTTGGGTAAATACCCAATATGGAGAGTGCTGGATCAAATGGTAGTTCTACTTTTAGTTTTTTGAGGTATCTCCATACTACTTTCCATACAGACTGTACTAGTTTGCAGTCTGATTTTAACATGCCTCAATCAGTAATCAATAGATTAAATAGATGAAAAAATGAGTACAGATATAGAAGATTTGAACTAATGGGTTCTCTAGTTTGAGCTAATGGATAGGCATGTCACACTACACCCATCACCTGCAAAATACACATGCTTTCCAAGCACATGTGTAACATTTATGAAAATTAAACATCGTAAAGCAAGTTTCTACAAACTTCAAAGAATTTCTGTCATATGTTCTTGTTTTATAACCACATAGGGTTATCAGAAATCAGTAACAATATTTTTCAAAAATGGTGGTTGAACAATTGGACATCCTCATGTAAAACGATAAATTTAGTTTCTTAACTCACACAACACACAAAAATTAATTCAAAATGATCACAAACCTAAATTTAAGAGTTAAAACTATAAAGCGTTTAGAAGAAAACATTGTAGAAAATCTTCCTGATCATCAATTAGGTAAAGAATTCTTAGGACACTAAAACCATGATCCATAAATGAAAAAAATATCAATAAATTGGACTTAATAAAAATTAAACATTTTTGTATTTTAAAAGCCAAGATCATGAAGATGAAAAGATAAGCCACAGACTAGGAGAAAAAATTTACAAATCATAATTCTGATAAAAGTCTTGTGTCCAGAACACACAGAACTCTCACAACTCAATAAGAAGGCAAGTAACCCAATTTAAAAGAACAGGCAAAAAATCTGAATAGCCATTTCACCAAAGAAGATACATGAATGGCTAATAAGCCCATTAAAAGATGCTCAACATCATGAGTCATTAGATAAATGCAAATTAAAACCACAATGAGATACTACTTCATACCCATTGGAACAGCTAACATGAAAAGTCAAGACAGTTATAACCATGGGCAAGGATGTGGAGAAATGGGCATCCTCGTACACTGCTAGCAGGAATGTAAAATGGTGTATCCACTTTGGACAGTAGCTTGGCAGTTTCTTAAAATAATAAACATAAATTTATCAAACAACTTAGTAATTTGATTCATAGGTATCTACTCAAGATAAATGAAAACATGTGTCCACAGAAAGACTTTTACATGAATGTTCATAGTGGCATTATTCAAAAAGCCAAAACGTGAGCCTGAGACCTCAGCGAGACCTCATCCCTACAAAAAATAGAAAAATTACCCAGGCATGATGGTGCACACCTGTAATCCCAGCTACTTGGGAAGCTGAAGCAGGAGGATTACTGGAGCCCAGAAGTTTAAGGTTGCAGTGAGCTATAATGACACCACTACACTCCAGCCTGGGTGACAGAGCAAGACCTTGTCTCAAACAAGAAAACAAAACAAACAAAAAACCCTGGCATTGCACAATATAAAAATAATGTTAAAATTCATGCTAATAATTTAAAATTTTTATTCTTATTTACTTAACAATGACATTAAATAACATAAAAAATAATAAGTTGAGTGACAGACTGTGGAAGAAAGAAAAACAGCCTATGTATTTTAGTAACTTTGATGCATTTTTTTCCTATTTCTTGAACAAAGAGCCTCGCATTTGTTTTGCCCTGGGCCCCACAAATTATGTAGTCAGCTCTGCTTATAAATTCTGCTTTTTACGTAAGCCAGCTTGGTTTAGTTTTCTGTTACTTGCTAACAAGAATCCTAACAAATTTGGAAACTTAATTTGAACTTGGTGGAGGTTTTATCTTGAACCTATTCCAATTATTATATTCATATGAGAGGAAGTGTGGTGCAATGTAAAGAACATGGGTTTTTACGGATACAGAAAAGAGGCTCAGAGAGGTTTACTAACTTCGGCAAAGTCAGACAGCTTCTAGGAGAAGGAGTTGAGATTTGAATTTGGCTCAGTGTGACTGTAGAACTTTCTGCAATCATGGAAATGTTCTGTAACTGTGCCATCCAATATGGTAGCCACTAGCCACATGTGGCTACTCAGCCCTTGAAATGTGGCTAGTGCAACTGAGGAGTTGAATTTCCAACTTTATTTAATTTTAATTAATTTAAATGTAAATAGCATGACTAGTGCTATTACACTGGATTGCACAGATCTAGAACCTCTGACACGTGACTAACCCAGTGAATGCTTGTGGAGGGGCTGAACCGCTCACTGGCTCCCTGTGGAGTGTAGAGGAAAGTGTCAGAGAACCTGGACAGAGCCTGGCACACAGTAAGTGCTCAACAAACAGTAGCTGAGCGGCGTCATGGGTGCTCGGCCATGATTTCCATAAATGCCGAATCTAGACAGGAAAGACAAATCTGCCACAAGAGAGTCACTTTCCCCCATCCTCTGAGTCACACGTGGGAAAGGACCAGCCCTCAGCAGAGGTCAGGACAGCCCCTGGGTGACTAACGCTCGTGGAATCCACACCCGGCCGGACTGGCTGCCCACAGAAAACCTTCCCGGAAGGGCCGGGCCTCCAGTGCGCTGGGGAGACATGTCAGGGAGATTAAGGCACTCTGGTATGTCTCTGGAAAGCAGCCAGCAAACCCAGAGCGTTGTCACTACAAACCCACGTGGGAGCTCGTGCAGCCCGACCCAAACTCATCTTGACACAGGTGGAAGGGGTGGGGTCCAGCGCTGCTGGCCACTCCGGCCCACTGACAGACCCGGGTTCCCAGAGGCCTCTGCTCTCGCACCCCTGGCCCCTCTCTCCCTCACCTCCCGCTTGGCCAGCACCTCCTACCCTGGCTGCCGGAGGTTTCCAACTAAATGACACTTCCTCTGGGAAGCCTTCCTATACCCACCTTCCCAGCCTGAGTTGGCCCCTCCGCTAGCCCTGGCGAATCATCCCCCATTAATCATTAGCAAATAAGCCAACCCTGCCTCTCTCTACCCCAGCACGCCCTGCAGAGTTGCCCGGGTGAGAAACAGCTCGCTCGTCTGCAAACCCGCTTCTGCAGAGTGTGTGGGCTGCACCTGGGAGTTGAGATTCGGCGCTCATTTTCAACAACACCGTTTCCCTTCTCAGCCTGTGGCATCTTAACCCAAGTGGCTCGAGTCTCCTGCAAAGCGTTTCTCAGGCTCCCTTGTGCCCATTACGTCCAGGTGCTCTGGAAGACAGCTCCTTCCTCCTGGGGGCCCTCCCCAACCACCCCCCAAATACTCCCCCAACTTTGGGGGTTCTCCATTGAGGTGTCTTCAAATGACATGGGAACAAAAAGAGACTCGATTTTATTCCATAGATTGTCGTTTCCTTGTTGGAGCCACTTAAAAGGGAATTGGGGTTAACCCTGGCCGGTGACTGTGGAAGGACCTAAGTTAGTGGGAGGAAAAAGAGAGGGGTGTTGTATCTGGGGTAGTCACGGCAGGCTTCGGGGAAGAGGGGGCATTTGGTCTGTGATGATAGGGACAGGGAAGGACATTCTAGACAGAGGAAATAGCAAGGGCAAAGGAGTGCAAGGGTCTGTTGGTGTTTGGTGTCTTAGAAGCACGAGGTGACAAATAGGAGGTAGAATGCAGAAGAGGCGAGAAAACATGAGGCCCTGAGGCCCAGAGGGTCTAGAATGCCTTGCAGGGGAGCACAAACCTGATCCTGGAGGCTGGAGCTTTCCCAGGAGTGTTCATCAGACACCAGGCCCACAGAATTCTCTGTTCTGAAGAGGAACGGGATCTGTATCCTCCACTTGGAAACTTCCACACATGCTGCTCTTGTAAAGGCTCTGCCAAAACGAACAGCAACTACCTGCGAGTCCACAAGGCACCAGGTAGTGCTCAAGGCACGTAGCGTGGGTCACCATATTTGACCCATGTCCCAACCCTACAAACTAGGTGCTGTTGTATTATCCCCATTTTACAGAGAAATTGAGAAATGTGCCCAAGGTCACACAGCTAATAAGTGGTAGTATTAAGATTTTAACTCCAGCAGTCTGACTTTGAGCTGTCTTGAAGTAAAGAACTTGCCTCATTTTGTTTCATCAAACATTTCCCAAACTTGTTTTTTATTTAATTATGGGAAAAATTTTTGTCTGTCTGGTAACATTGTAGGAGGCAGTTGCTTCTTGGGCAATGGAGAGCTATTGAAGTGTTCTGACCCAGGAGCCTTTTGATTCGATTTACAAATATCCATAGTAAACTCATTAACAGTCACTTACACCAGGGGCCCCCAACCTATAGTGAGTTCTATGATTATTTCATTATATATTACAATGTAATAATAATAGAAATAAAGCCCACAATAAATGTAATGCGCTTGAATCATCCCAAAACCATGCCTCCAATCCCTGGTCCGTGAAAAAATAGTCTTCCACGAAAACTGTCCCTGGTGCCAAAAAGGTTGGGGACCGCTGATTTAACGTTGGTGGGAATTAGTCTTCTCTTAGAGTCCCTCAATTTTCTTATATGCTCCCCAAGGGCAGGGGCTGTGTCTCAGTCACTCCTGTGTTCCCTACTCTCCAGGTGGCACTAAGGGGTGGCACTAAGTGGTGCTGTAAGAACACCTGCTAGAATGACCTGTAGTCCCCTGTTGAGGACAGTGGGAGCACTGGAAAGCAAAGCCTGGTGTCTGGGAGGCAGGTGGTGGCAGGGTCAGAGTGTGGGGGTAAGAGACAGTGGCGACTGTCGGGGACATCCTGGGACTCCCAATCTTGGAGGTGGAGTGGAAGCAAGACTCACCTACTTCATGGCACAGCTAAAAGCCAGGCCTGGACCTCAACCAAATGCAAGTCCAAATATCTACCCTGAATGTTTCTCTTCTAGGCAGCAAGGAACCACCTGGTTAGTCACAAAAGGAGGCATTTGTAGGAGTTGAAGTTACAGCAGGAAACTTTTGGTTTTAAGAGTCAGAGTCGGAGAAAAAAATCTTTGAGACTTGTATCCAACCCCAGCTCCACCCCTAAGTTCCTGCAAAGAGCAGGGGCTTTGAAGTTTGGTTTGTTGAACTGAAGTTCCTTAGAAAGCGTGCTGAGACCCAGAGAAGACAAGGTCACAAAGCCGAGTAAGCTGAGACCAGAATCCAAGTGTCTCCTCCCAGTCGGGAGCCCACGGTTTCAGGGCTGTGCCCCTGCCCTGTCCTCTCCATCCCCCACCCCCTCCCCCATGTCATGAGGAGGCAGCCCCTCCGTGTACCCCACCCCTGCTACATCCCCACCCCCACTGCAGACTTCACTCCCTGCTGCTGCCCAACTGCCCCTAATGAGATTACATATTCCTGGTGAAATAGACGAGGGTTAATTCTCCCTGGCTTTAAAGGGCAGGCCAGGCCACAAGAAATAGCCAAAAAGAAACCCTTTCTCCACAGTGCTAAGCATGATGGCGACCCTAACAGCCCTGCCCCCTGTTCAGCACTCGAGAGCTCGCCCTGCTCTCCCAGATACTCTCTGGGCGGACTGTCATGCCAGCCCCGAGGAAGTAGATGCTGTTATTATCTCTGCTGATTATCATCACCTTGGATGGGGAATTCAGGCACAGTGAGATGAAATGTCCAGGCTGGGGTCACACAGCTAGTAAGCGGCCGAGCAGGGACTTGAATGCAGGTCTCTTGGGCTGTGTCATCTTTAATAAAAATAATAGGCCCCTAGAACCTACAGTGCCCAGCGTTAGGCTTAAAACAGCCCTGAGGAGTATGCATCCCATTACACAGTGATTGGCACAGCCCACGTTTGAGCTCAGGTCCGCTGGACTCAAATCCTCATTCTTCACGATACCACCAAGAGCCTTTGAACCCATTTACAGGTTCGTGCAGTGGAAACCAAACCGACCTAGGCCTGAATTCCACTCTGCTGCTCACTAGCTCTGTGAGTGTGGCCAAGGGACTCTGGCTTCTGCAGTCTCAGTCTCCTTTTCAGTATAGTGAAGGTGGGAACCCTCAGGTCTCTGGGCCAAGTCCCTGTGGTTAGCACAGGTGGAGCCGCCAGACCAGGCCTGGCACACAGCGCATGCTCATTGCTCAGCCCCTCTGTCTCCTTCCTCTGTGAAATGGTGATATTACAGTGCTTACTTCTTGGGTGTGGTATTATGATTAAATATACTAAAACAAGTAAAATGCTTCTAGAATGGCACCTGGTGCACAGCAAATGCTTAATGAATGTTGGCAACGACTGGTATCTTATTGCCTTACTTTCAATTTTTTCTGGAATAAAGTGGGGTAAATCAAACCGACTGCGCAAATGTTCCTCTTGCTCCTCCACCAGTACCTGGTCCACCCCTCTGTTAAAGAGGAGCACTTGGCTTGGAGGTCCAAACTCCCAGACCACGTGCCTGCTCTAGTTTCCCAGGCCCTAATCTTCTCCCAGCTCCTAATGATGCAGCTGGTAATAGGATTGTGGATTCCCTCTGGGCGGCCACACAGGCCATGGCCGTGGGGCTGGGGACTGGTGCTTAGCAACTCCAGCCACCTGCCTGCTGAGGAGCCGGAGCCCTCAGCCCAGACCCCTGCCCCCGGCTGGCCTCACGTGCATGGAATGGTGCTGTGCCCCTTGCCAGCAGGCCAGGCTCACCATGGTGCCGGGAGCCATCCTGGCGCGGGGCAGGGACGTGTGCAGGCGGAATGGGCTGCTCATCCTGTCCGTGCTCTCTGTCATCGTGGGCTGCCTCCTCGGCTTCTTCCTGAGGACCCGGCGCCTCTCACCACAGGTCAGCCCCTGGGGCGTCTCGGGGTCCCTGTCTAGGAGGGGTGTGTGGGCCTGCGGGCTCTTACTCCATGCCCCCTGTGACATGACAGTGCATGAGTCCCTTTGCCTCTCTGGGTCGCGGTTGTCTCGTCTGTAACATGCGTGTGATAAATACCTTGCAGGACTAGGCTGAGGAAATGATTACAAACCCAGGATGACCGGTGACTGAAAGGCAAGGATGCCTCATCAGAAGCACTGCAGGGCTAGGAGCCGTGGTCGGGGGAAGTTGGGGTCTCGTTAGAGTCAGAGCAGGCACCGAGAACGCCTCCTAAAGGCAACTCATAGGACTAGGAATCCAGGAGGGGCCGTCTACGCAGAGAAGACAGCAGGTGCGAGGCACAGGGCCGGAGCTCAGGGCCTGCAGGCCTGTAGGCCCCACCACAAAGCAAGGACTTGGGGCAACCACGAGCAGCTTGTGAGCAGAAGAGTGACGTGGTGGGATCAGAGCTCTGGGAGCTCCCTCGGGCGCTGTGTGGAGGGTGGGGTGGTGGCGGGGCAGGCAGAGGCCGAGAGAGGGGCAGCGTGGGGGAGACATGGCAGCGGGGGGAAAGGGGCAGACGTGAGACCTGTTTCCAGAAGAGGAAACTCAGGCTGTGGGGCCAAGCGGGGTGGGGCTGGGGGACGGGGAGGCCCGGCAGGCCCCAGATTTCTGGCCTGTGTGACTGCCAGGGCGGAGCTGCCTCACCTGGGGAAGGGCCCCTTTCCCTCTCAGCCCGTCTCCGGTGAGGCAGGGAGGGACACTCACATGGCATTATTGGTTTTATTATTATTATTATTTTCCAGCATATTGTAGGGGTACAAATGTTAAGGTTACATATATTGCCCTTGCCCCCCCAACCCCCTCAAATCAGAGCTTCAAGCGTGTCCATCCCCCAGATAGTGCACATTGCACTCATTATGTATGTATATTCCCATCCCCTCCTCCCCCACCTGCCCGACACCCGATAAATGTTATTCCTATATGTCCACTTAGGTGTTGATCTGTTAATACGAATTTGCTGGTGAGTACATGTGGTGCTTATTTTTCCATTCTTGGGATACTTCACTTAGTAGAATGGGTTCCAGCTCTATCCAGAAAATACAAGAGGTGCTATATCACCATTGTTTCTTATAGCTGAGTAGTACTCCATGGTATACATATACCACATTTTATTAATCCACTCATGGATTGATGGGCACTTTGACTCACATGGCATTAAAGAAATCATTCTGATGCTTGTTAAGACAGTAAGGAAGACTCTATTCAGGACTGTTGCCACAGGTGTCAGGACCTCCCGCAGGAGAGAGATGGGACTCAACTGCAATACAACAAAGGCAGCTGACGATTGACAGCCAAGGAGCAGGGTGAGCGTGTGGGTGGGTGGAAAACGACCAGGAGGAGACATCCAGGGTGGGGGCTTCTTGCTGAAGGCAGGCTGGGGTGACCAGACATTGAGCGTGGGCTGAGAGATCTTACAGATAAGGAGGGTGATGAAGTGGGGGGATCCTCACTCAGCAGGATTCTTGCTACAACTGGACCATGCAGGCCAAAGACAAGGCCCAGTTGAAAAGAGGGCACAGAGGAAGGAGCCTGTATCAAGCTTGGTCAAGGAGAGGGTCCTTGTCACTGGGCTCCTGGAAGATTCCTTATCTAAAAATTTCCTCTTCCTATAGCTCACTGAAATTTAATTCTCTCTCTACAACTGGGACTCAAGGAACCAGACTTTGTTGGGAGTTGAGCCCACTATCACTATAGTAACCCTGTTAAGCCTCGAGGAGTTATTTAGGGAGAAGCTTGAACTCTGGAGGCAAAGAAACCCTTGACTTTGACCCTGCTAGTAAATGGCTGGGCAAAATCCCATCTCCTCTCTGGGCCTCAGTTTCCTTATCTATAAAATGGGGTAGGGCAGTATATGTATACTAGAATTATTACAAGGAATAAACCAAGGATTCATCAGTGCCCAGCATACAGTAAGTGCCAACTGATTGTTACTTCATCCCTCCCTCCTTTATCACCTGTCAAAGTCCTACCTACATCAGGAACTGTCTCATATTCTGTATCTTTTAAAAAGTCTCCCAGACCTGTTTGTGCCTGAAATAATATGATCCTCCCACACTCACACCAAGCACATTCCTCCACCATGCCCCACCTGCTGGCTACCTTGCCTCAGCTAGTTACACAGGTGCCTGTTTCTCCCACCAGACTGCAAACCGCTGAGCACCAACCACGTGGGCTTTCTTGAACCACAGGGTGAGCGTAGATCAGTGTCAGGCACAGAGAGAACACTCAATTATTTGCTGTAATTAACTAGAAATGGAACAACAATCTGCAATCTGCTCTCTTTAATTTTCCTCAGCAAAAAAAAAAAAATATATATATATATATATATATATTTCCTGCAGGAAGATTATTTTGCAAAAACAAATTGGAATGCCTATTATTAAAATCCAAACTCATCTGGGGCCTCCTTTGCCAAAGCTGCCGTCCCCATCTGTTTGGAAATGCAAACATATTCCGGTCTGGATTAACCTGCCAGATAAATCGAAGGAAGGATGTGGAGCCTTATAACAATTATTTGGCAGGAATTGGCTTTCTCAGCATCTTACTTTGAAATCCAGTATTTCTCTGTTTGATCTCTTTGCCTGTGACTCAGAAACTAAACCCTTCTTCTTTTGTAGGCTTATGCAATAAGCAAAAATCATAAACAATTTGGAAAATGGTAGAATGTTCTATTTGTCAAAAGAACTTACAAAATCACAGGATTTTTCTCTTTGGAGCATCTCATTTAAAAATTTGAACCATTTTGAGATTTCCAATTAAACCATGGCAAATCACAATTGCATTCGTTTTCTTCTCCTTCCTAGAATTCCACTAATATCATAGTAATGGAGTTTTTAAAAGATAAAAACCACCAAGAACAAAGAGATTATAAAAGGGGACATTTGAGAAAAGAAATTGAGAGACTACAACAAGTCAGGCAAGATAGAAGTAGTTGGAATGAGCTCATTTAGTAGAGCACAGGAAACAAAAGTCTTATGTCTGTAGAGGTTGATACCAGGTCAGTTTGTCTTGCAGAGCTCCAGAGGGCTCTAGACGTAAAAGTGCAAGGTGCTGCATTGGGCAGGGGCGAGGCATGAATTTGAAAGCAGAGTCAGAATTTTGTAGCCAGAGCAGTTAGGGCCCTCATGTAGTCAGGGGACTCCTCATCCACCCATCTCTACCCACCCCACTGCCTGCCCCTAGGAACCAGCGAGGCTTGCCTTGGGATATTAGGCCCACTTGTGTGTCTTTGGGCGGGGCAATGGGGAGGCACATGCTTCAAACTAATTAGCAGACACCCGCGTTCTAAATGCGAGCTCCCCAACATAAAGACTGCTGTCAGTTGAATTTGGGCATAGCCCACTTCCCTGTAGGAAGAGACTTCTCTCATTGAAGCCTCAGAGAAAAGATCTCTAAATTCTGCTATAAAAGAGATTTCTCTACCATCCCACCTAGCCCCAGTGAAAAAGCCATTCGTCACCTGTCACTTTGCCCTGAGGGGCCATCTGCTCACAAGCCCCACTCATATACACAGAAGTTGAGTGCTTCAAACTTATATACAAGCAAAAAGACAAAGAAATTTTAGGAAAGCTGCTAACATGAAAGAGACTGAACAAAGAGAAAAGAGGATCTCTGATGAAGCAGAGACAATGCAGGGAGTAGAAGAAAACTTTTGACCACTTTGGTGCAAACATCGACTATAGTCGATAGCCACAGATGAACGCGCACAGCCGAGCATCGACTTTAGCGTTAATAACAAAACTTGACTTTTCTAATTTTTCATTTGTCAAAATAAAATTGTGAACATTTAAAAATAATGTAATAAAAACATATATGTATATGTTACCTATTCTGATTTACATTACAAGTAAAGCTGCCTGTAAAGTAAAACAAGCTTTCAGTGCTTTAAAGCTTTCCTCATCACACAAGAGTAAAACAGGTTCGTCGTCAATGCACAGCACAAACTATAGTGCGGACTATGAGCACAGGCTGCGGGCAAGGTTTCGCGGCCCGTGAGCGCTGTACCGAAGTGGTTAAAATCTTTCCTGAAGCTCTTCGGAGCCATGAGCGAAGACATGGTTACCATAAAGCAGAATGGGGTGCTAAAAACAACGAACAATCAGAGAATGAGAAAGAGTTTTGGGAAATCAAAAATATAAGAGCCAAGATTAAAATGTTAATAGCTGGGATAAAGTTGTGGAAATCTCCCAGAAAATAAAAAACGATAGATGAAAATGGAAAAAGAAAATATAAGAAAATTGGAATGTCCAACATCCAACTATCTAGTAACAGTTGTAGAGAAAACTGACAGAGAAAATGGAGGAGAGAAAAATTTTGCAGAGCATATAAGGAAGTTTCTCAGAAGTGAAAGGGAACACAGCACTATAAAGTTAAAAAGAAAAAGAAAGAAAGGAGAGAGAGAGAGAAAGAAAAGAAAAGAAGAAGAAAAGAAAAGAAAAGGAAAGAAAAGCCGGCCAGCCCCAGGCTATGGCACATCCCCATGAAATTACAGAAAAGTGGAGATAAACAGACAATCCTCAAGTGGTTCTGAGGGAATAAAATAGGTGTCATCTGAGGAAGAGGAAACAATGGCTTTACACATCTTAAGCAAGGAAGGTAGAAGGCAGAGAAATGCCTTGGAAACTTGAAGGGGAAATTATTTTCAACTAGGAATCTTACATATGCCCAGACTAGTATCAGAGAGAAAGGTAGGATAAAGGAATTTTCATTCACGTAAGGACTCATGTCTAAGTTTCTCTGCTATTCACCCTTACTCAGGAAGCTGCCAAAAGAGATGTTCCAGCAAATTCAGTAAGTAAACCAGGAAGACAAGGGATCCAGGAAACAGGAGTCTTGTACAGGATAAAGTCCTGGAATGACAGTGAAGACACCCGGGACAACCACTGGGCTTGAGAGCAGTCAGTTCAGACTGGGACAGGAAGATGGAGACCTCTTGGACTGAGGTCCCCAGGTAGATTAAAAGGGAACTGATGTTCTCGAGTGTGTAGAAAATACTAGGGTTAGGCATTTTTTTTATTTCAAAAAAATTAGGGGTACAAGTTTGTTACATGGATGAATTGTGACATGCTAAAGTCAGGGCTTTCAATGGACCCATCTGAAATATTGTACATTGCACCAAAAAGGTAGATTTTTTTTATCCCTCCCCCATACTCTCCCCACTTCTTAGTTTTCAATGTCCATTACACCACTTTGTGACCATATATATCCCTGCTTTCCTCCCACTTAGGAGTGAGAACATGTGGTGTTTGTTTTTCCATTCCCGAGATACTTCACTTAGGATGATGGTCTCCAGCTCCATCCAAGTTGCTGCAAAGGACACTATTTCATTCCTTTTTATGACTGAGTACTACTTCATGGTATATATATACCACATTTTCTTTATCCACTCACCAGTTGATGGACACTTAAGTTGGTTCCGTATCATTGCAATTGTGAATTGTGCTATGATAAACATTGGGGTGCAGGCATCTTTTTAATCAAATGACTTCTTTCTCTTTAGGTAGATACCCAGTAGTGGGATTGCTGGAGCAGAATGGTAGGGCTACTTTTAGTTTTTTGAGGAATGTCCATACTGCTTTTCATAGAGGTTGTACTAATTTACATTCTCATCAACACTGTATAAGCATTCCCTGTTCACCATGTCTGTGCTAACATCTATTATTTTTTTGACTTTTTAATAATGGCGATTCTGACAGGGTTAAGGTAGTATCTCGTTGTGGTTTTAATTTGCATTTCCTTGATGAATAGTGATGCTGAACATTTTTTCATGTTTTTTTTCCCTTTGTATATCTTTTGAAAAATGTCTTTTCATGTCTTTTGTCCACTTTTTAATGGGGTTATTCATTTTTTTCTTGCTAACTTGTTTGAATTTTTCATAGATTCTGGATATTAGTTCTTTGTCAGATATATAGTTTGTTAATATTTTCTCCCATTCTGTAGGTTGTCTATTTACTCTGTTGATTATTTCCTTTGCTGTACAGAAACTTTGTTGTTTAATTAAGTCCCATTTATTTGTTTTTGTTGTTGCCATATTTGCTTTTGGGGTCTTATTCATAAATTCTTTGCCTAGGCCAATGCCCAGATGAGTTTTTCCTTGGTTTTCTTCTAGACTTTTTATAGTTTCAGGTCTTACATTTAAGTCTTCAATCCATCTTGAGTTAATTTTTGCATATGGTGAGAGATAGCGTTCTCACAGGCATTTTAATAGACATGTTAAAATGTTTGGAAGATATTAATGGGCAATTCTCAGAAAATAAGATAAATAAAAATCAGTCAATTAACTTCCGAGGAAAAATGAAGGTTGTACAAGCAAAGAGGCATGGTTGAAGCACATGACTTGGCTCAATAATGAATAATAATTTGGTGATAGAAATATTGTAAGCTTTGACTATTGGTTTGCCCCACGTTTGATGTAAATATAATGGTGAAATGGGAGAAGAAAAAGGAGGTTGGAACTAAGTCCTCATCAATCATGGAAGGGAATTTAATAAATGTCCAAATGATAAATCAAGAAATAGAATTATATAGTCAGTTATGGAATTAGAATTAAGGAAAATAAAAGAAATATCAATAGCATTGGAACCATATTATTTAGAAATATCGACACTAGTGGAAATAGCTCAAGGACTTGAAAGAGTTTTGGGAAATTAAAAATATAAGAGCCAAGATTAAAATGTTGATAGCTGGGATAAGGTTGTGGAAATCTCCCAGAAAGTAAAACAAAAAGAGATGAAAATGGAAAAAGAAAATATAAGAAAATTGGAATGTCCAACATCCAACTATCTAGTAACAGTTGTAGAGAAAGCTGTAGAGAAAATGGAGGAGAGAAAAATTGGGAGGTAGGAATAGACAGAGCTGAGGAAGGAGCTACATTTTTATCATTGAGCACTTTTTAACTTAAAGAATATATACATGGATTAAAGTTAATTAAAAATATTGGTATGGCGGGTATATTTCCTTAAAAAGAAGATTTTCTGGTTGGAAACGGTAGCAGAAGGGAACTACTAGGCAGTGCTGTGGCTGACATTTGGTGGGCGAGCCACCCCCTCTCCCGGTTCAGCTTCGTCCTCTATGAAATGAGTGGCTGCACTAGAGGATCTCTGTGACCCTGTCACAGTGCCAACATTCTGCAGTTTGGGGCTTTTCAAACCATCAGATCATTAGCCAAGTATGTTTGGCTTTGGTTAACAAAAAAAAAAAAGTTGTGAGAACAAAAATGTAATGTGGCTGGTGTTTGAAAGTCCATTTATCTGCCTCCCCCTCTGAAGAAAGTGGCCCTAAGCTGGGGTTGCCAGAAATAGCAAAACTAAATTAAATTTAGAAATTTAAAAACAGCACACTCAGTTAAACTGGACATTCAGATAAACAACAAATCATTTTTTGAGTATAAGTAAAAAATGAATTATTTGTTATCTGAAAAGCCAATTTAGCCAGGCTCATGGGTCCCTTGGGCTTCAGTAGACAGGTGCCAGCCACACGGCCCTGTTCTTCCAGTGACAGCTGACTGGGCAAGGATGTGGCACCCCAAATACCCATGGATGGGGTGTAGCCAGCCACCCGCAAAGGGGCTGACATAGAATTCAGCCCGATAGGGGCTCTTGATACTGAGTGGTGTCCCCCCGATCCAATGCAATCCTCCCTCTTTCAGCATTTAGGCGAGACGCACCAGAGAATGGACCCAAACAGATGGAGAAACTGAGGCACAACAAGGCCATGGGCTGCTAATGCGCCAGCCTCTTCATTAACCAGGCTGGGAGCTTCTGGGGCAGGAACCATGCTCATTCATCTGGGGGTACCAGAAGGCTGCCTAGCACAGTGTGGGTTGCATGAATGTCCACAGTGTGGACAACACGCAGCCCTGCCCTCCTGCCACTTACCATCTGAGACAGATTTTATCCCACAGGTAGGCAGGTGAACGGTGCAGCCGCAGGGAACACTGGCATTTACTGGGATCACTGAGCATCTCCTCCCAGCCAGGCGCTATGCTAAGTGCTTGTTGCCTGCTCTCATTCAAGCTCATCCAGCGAGTTCTCACTCAGTGACCCTGTGGGGTACAGTCGTCCCCCCATTATCCACAGTTTCACGTTCCATGGTTTTTCAGTCACCTGTGGTCAAAGTTGGTCCAAAAGTGGGTGAGCAAAGTACACTAAGATATTTTGAGAGAGAGACCACATTCACATAACTTTTATTACAGTACATTGTTCTATTTTAGTATTAATTATTGTTGTTAATCTCTTACACAGCCTGATTTATAAATTAAACTTTATCAATAAATATGTATTTATAGGGAAAAAAAACAGACTATCTGCAGTTTCAAGCATCCACTGGGGGTCTTGGAATGTGTCCCCTGAGAATAAGGGGGGACTACAGTAGTTGTCACCCTCGTGTTACAGATGAGAAAAACTCAAAACTCAGAGCGGTCACAGAAGATGCTTCGGGCCGCACAGCTGGTTTTGGCAGGGTGGGGGTTGCCAGGGTCGGATCCCAGGTCTGTCTGGTCCCAAAGCTGGTTCTTTCTGCATGGACTCTGTTGCCATTGGCTCGACGGGAGAGCGCAGGTGAGAGAGTGCTTTGAAGGTGGTAAGGACTTAAGCAACTGCGAAGTCTGCCTCACCTGCTAGAACCCAGCTCTTGCTGTGCTTTCAGGAAATTAGCTACTTCCAGTTCCCTGGAGAGCTCCTGATGAGGATGCTGAAGATGCTCATCCTACCGCTGGTGGTCTCCAGGTGAGGGGCAGGGTGTTTGGCTCGCTGGGCTGGGGCGGGGAGAGGGGAGGGCAGATTCTGTCTATGCCCTGCTCCTGCCACGGGGGCTGGACGGCAACTGCAGGCCCCAGGAGTGGCGGGGCTGTGGGGCCTTTATGGACAGTGTCATGGGCTGCTGGATTCTGGGTCATTCAGTGGCACTAGTCATGTAGTCTCATCCAGCGGACGTTTTAGTGAACTGAGTAAGTGATTTGGAGTCATAGCACATGACCTGAGCCCAGGATAGCTCACGGCCAGGGAGTTTGGGGATCGTATCCCAGAGGAGGGGCTCATGTATGGGGACACGGCAAGGCAGGGGAAGGACAATGAACTCTGGAGATGCTCCAAACATGATGTCCGGGCTCTGCTGTGTACTGCACAGGCTGGGTAGCCTTGGACAAGTTACCAAGCCTCTCTAAGCCTCAGTTTCCTCACCTGTAAAATGGGAATAATAGCACCTACTTCAAAGGGTTGTCATGAAGACTGTAGGGTGTGTATGCTAAAGGTTCAGGAGGCTGGGTCTCAGGAGGGTGAGGGAAGGATAGCAGGAGGGGAATTTGCAGAGTGGGCTCCTACTTAGTCACAAAAGGCCTTGAACGCCAGGCTAAAGATCAGACTTTCCCCGGGAGACCAAGTCATTCTCTGTAGACATCGCTGGCAATCCCTTGGCCCCTACCACTGGTGCATTAGGTGACCTTGGGAAGCCCTGCCCCTCTCTAGGTCTCAGATTTTCCAGATGGACGATGAGCTGGCTGCTCCAGGTGGGATCTAAGAGCCTTTGCTCTGAGGCCAGGGGCTTGGAACCTGCACCTCCCAAGATTCCTCTGTGGGGAGGAAAGTGGACAAGCCCCCGAGTCATGGGAGATGTGACCCTGGGAGCCAGCCCTCTGCCCTCTCCCTCTTGCAAGGTGGAGATAACACTCCGTAGGCCAAGGGCGCCAGTTAATGGTACTCTGTGCTCTCCTCTCCCCAGGGAGGCTCTTGCAGGAAGCATTTAGATCTCTCAGGACTCAGCCTTCAAGGCTCTGCTGAAATGCCCCCTCCCTCAGGAAGCCTTCCCGGACTCCGCAACCCACTCTGGTTATTGTCTCCTCTTTATGCATCTTTTGAGTCATTCTCTGAGTCAGTGAATCTGTGAAGGTCACCAGCGCCCTCCATGTTGCTAAATCTAATGGACACTTGCAGTTCTTCCATGTGACCTCTCCACGGCAGCTGAGCCAGCTGATCACTCACGCCTGTGAAGCACTCTTCCCTGTGGCCTCACCCCTCCTGACGTTTTGCTGCTCCCTGCCCCCATCCCAGCTCTCTCCTCTACTCAACTCCCCAGGGTTGTGGTTTCTCAGGCCCTTTCTCCTCTGGCTTTGTGGCTTTAAGTGCCACCTACCAGCGGGGTGCTCCCAGACACAGCCCTCCTCCCAAGCTCTCCTCCGGGCTCCATGCTCGATTGAGCAACTACATAGTTGACATCTCGACTTAGATGTTTCACAAGCACTCAAGCTTAATGTCACCAACTTGTGACTTTTAACCTAGCAAACTGGCTCCTTTTCCTGTTTTCTGCTTGTTTGTAAGCGGCAGCTCAGTCTGCCGGTGTTCAGGTAAAGCCTCCACGGGTGTTGTCTCTCCTCCCGCCACCGCCAGCCGTCAGCCGCCCACCGACTCTGCCTCCCCAAGGGAGCACAGCTTCATGCCCGCCCCGCCCAGGTCACTCTCTTCTCACACACGTGACCTCCACAGTGACCTCGCTGGTGTGTCCTGCTCAGTTCTTGTCCCCATACCACCCAGAAAAGCAGACTGGACCATGCCGCTCCTTGACCTTCCGTGTTGTCCCTGAATTTTAGAACCAACCCTAATGTCGTCCGCCTGGGCAGGGAGGCCCTGCATGGTCTGGCTCTGCCTCCCCACCTCATCTCGTGTCACTCACTCCATCCCCACCGGCCTAGAGTCCCCCAAGCAGACCAAGCCGAGCCCTGCCTCAGGGTCTGCACACATGCTGTTCCTTCTGCATGGAACCACCTCCTCCTCCTCCTCCTCCTCCTCCTCTTCCTTCTGGCCTCAACTTGCATGTCACCTCCTCAGGAAGGCCTCCCCACTGGGCCCCTTCACACCACCCTGGCTGTCCTTCCTGTGCCCTGTTCCTTTCTCCTGGCACTTGCCATACGTTGTCTCTCTATATGTAGTCACTTGTTGACTTGTTTCTTTACCTTCTTTCCCTGGGTCGTAGCTCTGCAAAGTTGGCAGCACTGCTCTGTTGAGATTCAACTCTGGGTGTCAGCACCCAGCCAGGTGCCTGGCACGTAGTGGGTACACATTAATACCTGCCCAGTGAATTAATGAATCCAGCAGTCCCCCATCATGCTTTCTGGGTGCTTGGCCTGTTCTCGGTGCTGCAGACACTGAGATGCCCAAGGGACTGTTCACAGGCTGTACAGGAGACTGACGAGAAAGTAGACTGTTCCCAACAGCTAATAAATGTGCTTATGGAGGAAGCAGGGACCTCGTCGGGAGGCTTTGTCCACCCTTACTGCTCCTGAGTGCTGCCTGTCACTCAGAACAGAACCCCCCCCCCACAGCAGAGGCCCTTGTGTGCACCCTGGCATCAGACAGGCCCTGCCGTTTACTGGCTGTGTAACCTTGGGCAGGTCACTCAGCTTTTACTGAACTCCTGCTCAGAAGTCCAAGGCCAGTGTCCTAGACCTCCCTCCACCACGAATGATTGTGTGACTGGGGTCGGGTACCCATACCTGGGCTTCTTTACCCAGTGACTAGGGGCCTGTCGCCTCTCAGGTCCCGGCTCTCAAAGCCCTGCTCTCCCTCCACTAGACTCCAGTGCGCTCTCTTGGCTGCAAGTGGCAAGTGGTATTAGCTTGAGAAAAGCCAGTATGTGTTCGCACATGTCATGTTTATTATACAGTTTGGGCTGATGCAGAGCAACCGTGTCACTGAAAAATGGAAGTGCTTTCCAATTTTCCTACCAAGGGAGAATAAAACTTTCACAGGAGAAAAGGATGCATTTCTGAGCTCTTAAACCCCAAATCCCTGAACTCTCCTTCCTTTAGCCCAAACTGGTCTATGATCCATCCATCCAACCATCCACACTGTTCCCTGCTGGGCATCCCTGCCCTCAAGAAGAAACCACTCTGGTGTGAGGTTGTCACCAAGGGCAGAGAAAAACCACCTGAACTGCTTGGAGAAATTCGGATATCAGGCCCACCCTGGGCTCACTGAACCAGAACCGGCAAGGGGCCCAAGCAGGGGTCTGATTTAAAAGCTCCAGGTGGCCAGGCGTGGGGGCTCATGCCTATGATCCTAGCACTCTGGGAGGCCAAGGCAGGACAATCGCTTGTGCTCAGAAGTTCAAGACCAGCCTGAGCAAGAGTGAGACCCCATTTCTACCAAAAAGGAAAAAAAAAAGAAATTAAAAGCTCAACAGATGTTCTGACTGTTTAAAAACCCCTGACTGTCTTGTGCTCAGACAGGGGGTTCGAGCTGTGAGCAGGAGGCAGGTTTTTTGTGGCATCGTTGCTGCAAGGAAGCAGGGGGAGGCAGGTTCATTTGCTTCCAGTTCTCATGACCCACGCGTCCGGGCCCCAGAGCTTGGCACTGTGACGATCTGCTGCCACCTCCACTCCAGGACAGCCTGCTGCCCTTCCCCGTGCCAAGTCCCTGGAACCAGGCTGGTCACCCCACCATCCTGAGACATGCCACAGGTGTGCCACACCTGTCTCCACACCTCTGCTCACGCTGATCCCCTGCCACAAATGCCCCTTCTCCTCCTCTCAATTCAGCGTTAAGTCTCGCCCTGTGTTCAGGACCTCGCTCACGTTTCTGTCTGCGAAGTCCTCCCAGCTCCCCATTTGTTGGCAACCAGTGACTGCCTATCTGCGCCCTGGCACCGCGTGTAACCCTGCACACTCCAAGTGTCGCTATTCAAGGCATTCGCAATCGCAGCGGGCAGATGAGATGGGGCACAGGCACATCCATCTGGGCAAACAAACTAGCCTCCCCATCTGGAATGACCACTCACCTCACCAAACAAGTAGTGCCCCTGCTGAGCGGTAGGGCCTGGCTGACCTGACCCCTGCGAGGGAAGGGTCGTGTGCGTTGCTGCCTCCATGTGAGATACTGGGAGGGGATCAGGTTCGCCGCCCACTTGTCTTTCATTCTGACCTCATCCAGGTAACAGATTAAAGCAAAGCCTGGAGATCTCAAAGAGAGATGATGAGACATAAAGCGGTGTGGACATGACAGCGAGGGTGGACGCGAGGTGGGAGGGCTCGCCACCTGGAAGGGAGACAGTCGTGCAGACCTGAGCTCCAGGGAAGGAGGCCCAGTGGGAGGGAGGTGGGACCAGCAGGGTTGAAGACCTGCTCAGTCACTCTTCCCACATTCCAGCGTCTTCCACCTCTGTGGCTTCTTTCTTCTAGAATCTACTCTAAGCCCTAGCCTGATCCCTCTGCAGACGGGTGTGCTACAGTCCAGCAGAGTGCAGCCTACCCTTGGCCGGTGGTGGCTTAGTCACGAGGAAGGAGGTGAGCAGGCAGGACAGGCAGGCTTCTCTGCTGATCTGCAAAGGGTGCAGGGCAGGAACAGGGGCTTGATGTGCAAACTAAGATGCTAACCAAGTCTTCTAGCACCTGAGCCTCAGTATCCTTATCTGTAAAATGGGAAGAACACCCCCCTTACAGGGTTATCATGAGAATTAAATAAGATAATGTACCAGAGTATCTCCTGGTATATTATCAATGTCATATCTTTGTTTTTCTAACTTATTAAAGTGTTGCCAGGCTTCTCCAAGGCCCAGATGTTTCATAAAACCCTCTGCCTCTGTTTCTGCTCTAGCAGGCAGCCCCTTTGGATGACTTCTGCCTTCCTCATGGTTTTAAACAGCACCAAAGCTTACTAGGCCGATCCCCTGGGAAGGCTCCCTTGACTGAGGTGACTGGGCGTCCCTCAACACCAGTACAGACTGCATGCAGTACCCCACCTCCACCTGCGTTGTGCACCCCTGTGTCCATAGTAGCCTCTGCAGGGGCATGACCAGGTCCCGCCCATCTCACATGATGCACAGGCCTGGTGCCCAGAGCCAGTTCCTGTGCTGGGACCGTCAAAGCCTCCTTGTTTCCCGTGAATTCCCAGGCAGAGCTCTGCTGGCTCCTCTGCTCGGCATCTCACAAGGTTGCAGTCAAGGTGTCAGCTGGGCTTCATTCTCATCTGGAGGCTCAACCAGGGAAGAATCCACTTTGCAGCTCATTAAGGTTGTGGGCAGCTGTGATTTCCCCGTGGCTGTTTGTCTGAGGGCCCAGCGTCTTAATGGCTCTCAGCTGGAGACCACCCCTGAGTCCTGGAGGCCCCTGGACTCTTGGTTGTCTCCACAGGGTGGTTCACAACGTAGCACTGTATCTTCTCAAGGTGATTATGTCACATGGTCCCAGGAGTGCCATCCCATCACCTTCGTCACGTTCTGTTAGAACAAGTTGCAGAGGCCAGGTGCGGTGGCTCACACCTGTAATTCTGGCACTCTGGGAGGTCAAAGTGGGAGGATCGCTTGAGCTCAGGAGTTCGAGACCAGTCTGAGCAAGAGTGAGACCCTATCTCTAGATTTTAAAAGAAAAAAATAAAATAAAAGCAAGTCACAGGACAATCCAGGACATGGCTCACTGGGGCTGCCTTAGGGCAGTGGTCCCCAACCTCTTTGGCACCAGGGACCAATTTGGCACTGTGGAAGACAGTTTTTCCATGGACCAGTGTTTTGGGATGATTCAGGGGCATTACATGTATTGTGCAGTCAACCCTCTCTGCTAGTGATAATCTATATTTCAGCTGCTCCCCAGCACTAGCATCACGGCATGAGCTCCTGCTGTGTGGCCGGTTCCAGGGCCTGGGGGTTGGGGACCACCCCTTAGGGCATGTCCACCTCCTCCTCTCTACCTCTGCCCAGACCAGCCAGAAATCCTGCCCTTTGTCTTTCAGAGGTCACCCCACTCATGCTGTGTCCCTGGAGTGGGTGGGCTTGGGGTGCTGCTGCTTGGCTTCTGGTCCAAGTGGCTCATCAAGAATTTTTTCTTGAACAATCACAGCTCCCTTCCTATAAAAGGAGCACTGAAGAATACAACTTCATCTCTGTCATCTGCCCAGTACAGGGTCTGGTACACAGCAGGTGCCTAATAAATGCTTATCAAGTGACTAAAGAGCAGCAGAGAGGGAAGTTGAAGCAGAGTTTAGAGAAAGTCTCACGAACAATATTTGAACTGACCCTAGAGGAGAGTTAGGAGCTGTCTTTTAAAGATGTTTTTGTACTTTAAAAAGTTAGATAAGCAAATTACAAACATTTTGGATAACAGAAAAACATCCTCTCATTTCATGCCCCTAGTTCTGTGACTATCAATTTTTTTCTCTAAATGTTTGTTCTTATCATTCTTTTTTTTTTTTTTTTGAGACAGAGTCTCACTTTATTGCCCAGGCTAGAGTGAGTGCCGTGGCGTCAGCCTAGCTCACAGCAACCTCAAACTCCTGGGCTCAAGCAATCCTGCTGCCTCAGCCTCCCAAGTAGCTGGGACTACAGGCATGTGCCACCATGCCCGGCTAATTTTTTCTATATATATTAGTTGGCCAATTAATTTCTTTCCGTTTATAGTAGAGATGGGGTCTCGCTCTTGCTCAGGCTGGTCTCGAACTCCTGAGCTCAAATGATCCGCCCACCTCGGCCTCCCAGAGAGCTAGGATTACAGGCTTGAGCCACCGCGCCCGGCCTGTTCTTATCATTCTTAATAGTGATACTAAAGTCCCCCAGGTCCGGGTGTGGTCCTTGGCTGACTGGCTCAGAAGCTCCACCTGCCTGGGCCCCGGCATCCTCTGTTGCTGGCAAGAGGTGACCAGATAAACCCAATGCCAATGAGTTCATTCGCAGAGATAAATACACTTGCCAAGGAGGGCCGATGCACACGGCCTCTGGCCGGAGCCTTTCTCCCCGTGGGCTCAGCACGTGGGGAACCCACCGGTTCCACCTGTTTACTAGCAGGATCATTTGCTTATTGAATTGTATAACTGGAGTGGCTCTGGGTCTGCCCTTTTCAGTTTGTTTCTGCCCTCCCCCCCACCCCTAGCCCTGCGATAGAGTCCCATCATATGTGCATTTCACTGAATGTGATGGCATGTGTTCTGAAAAAGAGAGAAAATCATTTAAATGAGGCAGGAGCTGCCCCTTCTAAGGGCCGTGCCCCGGGGGAGTGCTCCACGGGAGAGGAAGGCCAGCCTAGCCCGGCCGGCCTGGGCACCCTCGTGCCTCTGAGCGTGTGAGCTCCTCCCTGCGGCCATGGAGACGAGGGCGTGAAGAGAGGGGTGTTTGTAGGTCGTGGCCTCTGAGTGTGTGCTGACTGCTTCATCTGCTGTTCACCTAAACACACAGCACCCGGCTCCAAGGCTGGAAGAAAAACTGTCTTGAATGAGCTTATATAAATCCATTCCTCCTGAGCTCTATGGGCAACTTCAGGGATTTTCAAGGGCAAATTTAGTTATACTTGGTTTCTGCCTTATTTACCGACTTGAAACTGAATATGCTGAGTGTGGTCCTACTCCTCTGTACAAGCAGGAAGCCCCGGGCCTTCCTCTTGAGGCCATCCCCCCATTGGCCAAAGTTGGCTTCTTTCACTTAGTGGAAGTTTCTGGGGCCAAGCAGAGAGAGAACCGGAACATCGCATCCTGCCCCCAGCCCTGTTGCTCTGGTTCCCTCCACACGGTGTCGCTGTTGAACACAGGCCTGCGTGGTCTGGTAGACATCTGTGCACTGCCGCTCACAGGTGTGTATCCCTGCTCAGCCCACAGGGATGCCTCACTCCAGGCTCCTAGGTCACACTGAAGTGCTCAGTCATTGTTCCTCAAAGCAGCCTCAGTCAGGCCCTGAGATTAGTCCCCTGTGGGTTGAGCCCCAACTCCATTTTCCCTCCTAGGGGTTCACCCTGAGGGCCTTTAGTGCCAACAGACCTTGGCTGGGGGACTCTAGTGTACCATGACACTAACTTCAAATGACAGAGAGCAGGGGTTAGGGCCTCAGTTTTTTCTTCCCCAAGGACCCTGAGCCTCTCATGCAAATTGGTACACCTTTCCATAACTCCGCAGATCTCACGTTCTCAAGGAGGGGAGCTCCTATCAATCCACAAAAGGCTCCCATCCCTGGGACAGCATGTACCTTCTTACCTTACATTTGCTACTCAAAGGATATTCTTCTCAAAATAAAATTGGCTGCAAGGGGAATTTCACTACATACCCAAAATTATAGAAGCCTCAGACAAAATTTAGAAAACTCTGCCTCACATTACATGGGCGTACGAATGAATATGGTATGGATGGGGCCTGCCACAGCACCATGAAGTGCCTGAACCAGGGCCTCTCTCCCACAGGTGGGGCCTGCACGGTTTGCCACTCTCGGCTTGCTTCCCTGTGCTTCCATCGTCGAGGAACCCCATGCTCATTACACCTTTCTTTAGAAAAGTCAGCCTCTAGGGCCTGGGAGCCTTCCTTTCCTATCCTTCCCCACTAAGGCCACTTGTCACTACTCCGATCCCTTTTGCTTTTAATTTATAGTCTAGCCCCAAAGCGTTGGCAACTTTCTGTTCCTTTAAGTTCTTGGAGCATACCTTACTGGGATTTTCACAAAAATAAACCTGTAGCTTGATTTTTTGTTTTTTGTTTTTCACTCCACATGATGCCATGAGCATTTCCATGTCGCACCCTCACCTTTGTGACCCTGTTTTGCTCTTCTGCTCAGGGACCAGTGCAGGGTTTGCAAAGCCCTTTTCCCATCACTAGGCACTTGGGATGCTACTGGGTACATGGTGGGGTATCTCTCTACGCTCTTAGCCTTAGCCATGAAACAGACACAATGCCACCTGCAAGTTTACAGAGCAGGTGCCAGCAGGTGCTGTGTGTGTGGCTTGTCATGACCCCACTGAGGTGGGGTTTGCGTTTAATCTCAAGAAGTCAATGGAGCCTTGTTTTCACACACCCCCAGACAAGAGCGACACCAGGAACCAGGGGTGGGTCAAACCAGCCTCTGGATGCAGCCAGGGCCTCCAATTCTCCACTCGCTCTTCGCCAAACCCTCCTCTCCCCTCATCCTTCAACTTCTTAAGCCAGGCGGCATTCAAGGCAAACTGAATCCATGTGTTTGTGATTTGCTGATGCCGCACACGGCAGCGTTTTGTAAGCTCCACATCACAGCAGAGAAATCCAAGTGTGCATGTGGGTCTGTGTGTGGGTCTGTGGTGTGTGTGCTCTATTGTGTATGTATCATTTTCCTTTCTATTTCTTATAAGAATTTTAAACTGATTTTTCTTAGAATCAGGAAGTCATGTTTGGCCAAAGAAACTCAGCGCTCCCTTCTCCCCCTTCCTGAGGAACTCTAGTTTGGCAGAAAACTCCCAAACACCCACGTTCTGACTTATTGGAGATGGTCCTGGGCCAAGCGGCTGTCAAAGTCTGGTTTGGGAGCCAGTGTGCAGGGGGCAGCCGCCCGGCTGCCCGGGCCAGGCTGGGGGGGAAGGCAGGCTGCAGCAGTGGGCAGCCAGCGGCCACGCCGAGTGCAGCCTGTGCTCCTGGACCCTGCCCTCCGGGTCACGGGGCGACCATTCTCAGCCAAGTTCTGCCGAACCTTCCGATGGGAGTCCTGGGATCTGCCTTTGGCCCTCCTGCCCCGTCAGCTGATTGCCTTACTCATCAAGAGGCGAAACGTGGCCCAGCTGTGGGCCGCGGGTGGGGTCAGCCCTTCAGCCTGGTGACTCTGAAGAACTCCCAGGTTCCACTGCCCATCACGAACTTGTGCTCCTGCCCCTTCCACTTAGAGAACTCCTACTCGTCCTTCAAGGCGCCTTCCAGCAGTCGCCTCCTCCAGGAAGCCCAGCCTGATCCCTGGATGCACCAGCCCCTTTTTCCGGCGTGTCTCAGTCACAGCTGTGGTTGGGGCACTGGTCTAACCCACCTGACAGCCATGCCAAAGAAGCCACCGCTGATGGCAGGGACGACAGTCTGCCGTGCACAGCAGAGGGGCAGCCAGCCGTAGACACACTCTAGCTCCCTTACACCTGACATTCTTTGCCACATGGGTGGGAAAAGGGTAGGAGTTCTGCTCCTATGGAGTTGAGACTTGGACCTGACCCTGATTCCACTGGGGAACAAAGCCTTCGTGGCGGGAAATGGTCAAGAAGGGCCAGAGGTTAGACGGTGAGCTCTCTGAGGGCTGCAGCGGCGGCTTCTCCAGTTTTTGCTTTTGATTCCGTTCATGCATGATCTGTGCACAGGTCCCAGTGGAGAGGCCCCTGGTGCCTGAGGTTCTAGGAAGGAGGGACCCCCAGAGGGCAGTAGGGCGGTGCCACCAATAGTGTCCCATGGTGCCATGCCGGTCTCTATGCCCCTTCCTGTACCCGCTCCACCCTGAGCCCTGCACTCTACCACCTTCCCCCATGAATCCAAAGTGGGGCCAAACAGACTGGGTCCGTGTGGCCACAGTGGGCAGGCCGGGCCCAGTGTGGGGATTTCATTGTGACACCAGGAAGGACTTCCTAATACGCAGCACCAGCCTGCAGGGGAGGGGCTGACTCAGAAGGTGGGAGTTCTCTGTACTCTGAGGTGTCAGCAGAGGTGACAGAGGAATTTCTGCCCCTGGGAGGGGGTGCTGGGGCCAGGTGGCCCAGTCTGTAGCTAAGAGGGAGTCAGGGCATCCCACCTCAGGTCGCAGGAGGAGCCGGCTTGAGGGTGGGGCTGTGGCATCAGGAAGCACAACCCGGAGCTCATGTGAAGTTTGCCGTCAGCTGCTGGGCCTGTCGTCCGCTCAGAGGAAAGAAGCCATGATGCTTGGATGGGCTGAGGGGACCCGTCTCACCCAAGGACGCCCAGCTGCCTCCCTCCTGCAGCCTGCCAGGTGGCCTCCAGCAGCTGCCTCCCAGGGCCCAGCTTGGGAGAGCCTCTGGGGCTGGGTCAGCTGAGGCCAGAGCTCGAGGACTTGGCTGCCGGGCGCGGGACTCCTTGCTGTGTCTCAGGTCCTCCCGGTGCCAGGACGTCATGGCCAGGGTCCAGGCCTGCTTACTCACTGCGTGACTTTAGCAAGTTGCCTGCACCTCCGATGGCTGGGGGTCACCACCTCTCCAGGTGGCTCCTTCCAGGGCAGGGCAGCGCAGCTAGGAAGTTATTTCTGGTGCTGAGCTGGGAGGCCCCTGCCTGT
Source organism: Mirza zaza (assembly GCA_008750895.1). Taxonomy (NCBI): domain Eukaryota; kingdom Metazoa; phylum Chordata; class Mammalia; order Primates; family Cheirogaleidae; genus Mirza; species Mirza zaza. Next base: position 74,594 of record VSMD01138005.1, on the reverse strand, counting down.
CCCAGCCTCTCAGGTCTGCTCTGCTCCAGGCTCCTGGCACCTCCACCTCAGCAGCGCCTCCCAGGCCTATGTGTCTGTCACCTGCCACCTACTCCTCTGCCCTCTATGGGACACACCCCTCCCCGACCCTTTCCCAGCAGGTGTCAATGTCCAGACAAGTCTGTGGCATCTCCGATGAGCCCCCAGGCTTCTGGAGCCACAGGCTGAAGGCCCACCAGCCCTTTGGCAGACACACGTCCCAAGTGACTCACCATGCTGGCAGCAAACACAGTCCCAAAGTCCCCTACCCACGTGCTGCTGCAGCAGCTCAGCCTCCCCCTCCCGCCCCAGTGTCTGTGTTTTCCGAGCTGCTGGAGCCGAGTACGGCCCAACATGTGTCTGTGTTCAGTCTCATCGTGTCAGAATTGGCCCATGGTCCCCGCCTGCCAGGGTCTGCTTAGAGTCCCAACTCCCTCCTCCAACACATTAGCTGTTCCTCCCAGCCTCCTGTCCCCTACAAATCTGATCCACATGCTGTCAGTGGCCTTGGCCATGCCATTGATAAAAATGACCAGAAAGCAGAGACCTGAAGGCAGAGCCCTGAAGCACACCTCTAGAGACCCTGTCTACTGCCTGAGACAGTCATTCGACTCTTGTCCCTTCCCCAAGCCCCTTCTGTTCTCAGATTTCTGGTGCCAACTATCTTTTTTTTTTTTTTTTTTTTTTGAGACAGAGTCTCACTTTGTTGCCCAGGCTAGAGTGAGTGCCGTGGCATCAGCCTAGCTCACAGCAACCTCAAACTCCTGGGCTCAAGCAATCCTCCTGCCTCAGCCTCCCGAGTAGCTGGGACTACAGGCATGCACCACCATGCCCGGCTAATTTTTTCTATATATAGAAAAAATTATATATATATATATTATATATATATAATATATTAGATATATATTAGATTTATATATTATATATATTATATATATATCTATATATATTTTTTTTAGTCGGTCAATTAATTTCTTTTTTGGTAGAGAAATTAAAATTAATTTCTATTTTTGGTAGAGACGGGGTCTCGCTCAGGCTGGTTTCGAACTCCTGACCTCGAGCAGTCCGCCTGCCTTGGCCTTCCAGAGTGCTAGGATTACAGGCGTGAGCCACCACGCCCAGCCAAGTGCCAACTATCTTGATATCACACAGACATACAGTGCCAGGGGCATTCCCCTAAACCTGGCGATGGGACTGAGCCAGGTCCAGGTGACTTGCTCTCAGGGAACCTACAATGGATGCTCAGTCACCAGGGCTCACAAGTTGTCCTCTTGACAGTCTGGTCTAGAATGTCACCCTGATTTAACATCACACACATCGGCAAACCTGCACCCAGGCCCATGCCAGGCCCTGGGTTCTGAAGACCTAGAACTAAACCGGATTTAGCCCTGCCCTGGAGGAGCTCCCGTTCTGCTGGGTGGGCAGTTCCTTCTCCAAATGACGACAACACAGAGGGATTACTAATAATTGAAATGTATCATCGCCAGGCACAGTGCCTCGGTCCTGTATTCCCAGCACTTTGGGAGGCTGAGGTGGGAGGATGGCTCGAGCCCAGGAGTTTGAGATCTGCTTGAGCCACATACCAGATCCCATCTCTACAAAAAATTAGCTGGGCGTGGTGGCGTGCACCTGCAGTCCCAGTGACTGGTAGGCTGAGGTGAGAGGATCACTCGAGCCCAGAAGCCTGAGGCTGCCATTAGCTGTGACTATGCCACTGCACTCCAGCCTGGGTGATCGAGTGAGACCCTGTCTTGAAAAAAAAAAAAGAAAGAAATATATTGCATGCTTATTACATAGTAGGCCGTTTTAAATGGGGACTAGCCCTCGGGACAAACCATTATCGTCCCCATTCAACTTAGGTGGAAACTGAGGCACACCAAGGCTCAGTAACTTGCCCAAGGGCTCCTAGCTGGGCAGGAAAGAAGTAGCGGCTGGCAGGGCGGGGCTGCTCCACATCCCCTGCCTCACTCACTGCTTCCCTGCCGGCCCGGCCTGTGCCAGAGGCTGGTGGGGCCCTGGGCATGTGGGATGAGCCGACCTGCAGGATGCCCTGCAACAAACTGGGAAGCACAGGGCGCCCTGGGGAAGTGGAGATGGCTGCAACCAGGGAGGGCTTCCCAGAGACAGTGAGGTCTAAGCTGAGCTCTGAAAAGGTGAGTAGAGATTTGCCGAGTTGGGGAGATTGGATCAGGGGAGGGAGAAGGTCAGGAATGATGGACAGAGGTCCAGGCAGGAGGAACAACCAGTGTGGAGGCAGTTCGAGGAGCAGCAGGGAGATCACAGAGGCTGCAGCAGTGTGAACACACAGAGGAGAGTAAGTGCGGCCCTGCAGCAGACCCAAGGCCAGAGAAGGAGTTTGGACAGTTCCCGAGGGCAACGGGGAGGGGCCCTGGCAGTGGGGTTGCCTGTGGCTCTCTGGGGCTGTCTCTGCAGTGAGGGGCACAAGGAGCTGGGGGCAGAGCCACAGGGGGGTTGTTTCCATCCCACTGGCCTCTTTGGGACCAGCTCTTAGTAGATGGCCGAGTGCCCAGGCCTCCGGTGGGAGATGGGGTCACGGCTCCCAACTCAGGGCTGAGTGTGAGAACCAGGTGAGGGTCAGTAAGTGGCCTTTTTCTCCATGAGGAGCCTGGCAGCCACTGCCTCCCTTCCCCCACCCCTGCCAGCGGAACAATCACCAGATTGAAACAGGCTGGGCAGGAGTCCCCACTGCCTCTGTGGGTTAATGTCTCTAATCACTGCAATCTCTTGATCCGCAATCCCTGGGCTCTGAGTGGTGGCCAGATGGCTTGGGAGGGAGCTGCAGACCTCTGGGCTCCCAGAGTCTCTTCCCTGAGGCCCTCAAGGACCTCAGTGTCACCCAGGGGCACCCGGCTTGGAGTGGGAGAGGTTGCCTATTCTCCCCTCCCCATAATCACAGACCGAGAAGGTGTGTTTGAAGTCATCCTCATGGAACCTTCCACTCCATCCAGAAGTCTCCATCTAGCATCATAACAGGCTCCACTTACATGCCTCCAAAGATGGGAAACTCATTACCACAGATGTAAGGGCTGTGGCCATGGGCAGGTTGTGAACTCTTAAAGTTGAACTGAAACAGTCATTCTTACAGTCATTCTTACATGGACTGGATCACATTAAATACCATGGGCTGGGTGTGGTGACTCACACCTGTAATCCCAGCACTTTGGGAGGCCAAGGCAGGAGGACTGCTTGAGGCCAGGAGTTTGAGACCAGCCTGGGCAACACAGGGAGACTCTGTCTCTACTGAAAAAAAAAAGTCATGGTCATCCCAAACCAGAAGACCCTTCTTTCCCCACAGGAGTTAAACCAGGCCTGTACCACCGAGAGGCCTGTGGGAGAGGGGAAACCCCACAAGGTCCTGAATTGGAAATCCCTGTTTCAATCCTGATGCTACATTCCCCAGCTGGTGGCTTAGCCAATTCTCTCTTCCCTTCCTGAGCTTCACTTTCTTTCTGTAACTCAGATTTGGGCTGTCCCACACCACAGCCACGAGTCATTAGTGGCTATCAGGCACTTGAAATGTGGTTATTGCAATTGAGAAACTGAACTTTTGATTGTATTTCATTACTTTAAATTAAAATTTAAAACCTGAAACAGTACAAAAATTTTTATATTGCTTACCCATCGAAATGACAATTTTTGGATATACCGGGTTAAATGAAGTATTATTAAACTTAACTCCACCAAAAAAATGAATTTCACCTGTTTGGGTTTTTTTTTTTTTAATGTGACTTCTAGAAAAATTTACATTACAAATGTGGCTCGCATTCTAACTCCACAGGGCAATTCGAAGGTTGTTTAAGAATGGATGGAGTGGGTGGATGTTGGGGTGTCTGGGGAGTGAGGCTCCAGGCAGGCGGTGGTTTCTATGAGGGCTGGGACTCGAGGCACTGGGCTTTCCACTGCACAAGAAGATATGCTCGTTTAGGAAGAATAGAGAATGTGAAGAAATGTTCAAAACAAAACAAAAATTCCCTATAATCCCACCACCCAACATTAGTTTAAAGACAGCTGCGGTTAAACTTTCTAGAGTTCGGTTTTTCTGTGCACGCCATGTGACCAGTGCTCTCTCTCCCCGCAGCCTCGGCTCCCAGGCTCTCAGAAAAGTCACTTTAACAGCTTCGCCCCAAAGTCTTAGACCTCAAAGAGCCCCAACCCAGAGGAACCCCCAAAAGGCCAAGCGGCAGGACCTCACCTCCTTTCTTGTGACTGTGAGTGCCGGGAGAGATGTGGGTTGCATGTGAAGTCCACGCCCTCCCCCGCTTGGCACCCCTTCTTCTTGGCCTGTGCCGTCACCTGCGGTGGCCTGGCACTGCCGGCACCAGGCTAGGGGGGCAGCCTGTGGCCAGCAGTTCCTTCCTCACCTGCAGAACTTGGGTCCCAGGTGACGGGATTCTCTCCATTTTACCCACCAGCTCTCCTGTCCCAAGCCAGTGGGTGCCCCCTGGGGCTGGGTCGGGGTCCTCTCCCGCTCTGTGTAGGACCTGCACCCCCTCCCCCACATCTGGGCCTATCCCCGAGTTGGCACCACCCTGTGTTAGGCCTCTTCCCCAGAGGGCCTCCGAGGGGCCCTTTATCCTTTTCTGAAATCCAGTTTTCACCTGCACCCCCCCATGATCCCTCACTCGTGTGTACGCGTCCTGGCCCCACTGTGGGGGCGCAGAGCTACAAAGGATGCGGTAACTCGATTTTTCCACTTAGCATTAAATTAGGAGCATCTTTCCAGGACACCCCCACTTCTAACGGCTGCTATACGGTACCTTTTAATCTAATCTGCGTCAGTGATTTATTAAATCAGTCCCAGGTCTGTGCCCCTACAAATACACCATCTCAGTGACCCTCCTGGTACACAGTTTGCCTTTTTATTAAAATTAAGACAGAGTCTTGCTTGGTCACCCCAGGTAGAGTGCCATGGCGTCATCAAAGCTCACAGCAACCTCAAACTCTTGGGCTCAAGGGATCCTCCTGCCTCAGCCTCCCCAGTAGCTGGGACTACCGGCGCTTGCCAACACGCCCGGCTAAATTTTCAACTTTTGGTAGACATGGAGTCTTGCTCTTGCTCAGGCTGGTCTGGGACTCCTGCGCCCAAGCAATCCTCCCTCGGGCATGTGCTAAAAGTCTGAATAAACGCATGAAAGAAGACAGGCCTGCAGGGCCTGAGTTCCGGTTCAGCAGGCACCAGTGTCCTGTGAGACCTTGGGCAGGTTTTGTCTCAGGGCCACGGCTTCCCTGTGGCCCCGAGGCGGTTGGATTTGACTGAGGGGGGTTCTTTTGTGGTGGGGGGACTGTTTGGCCCTGGTGGGGATAATCTCTCCTGGATAATGGTTGCAGGGCGACCCCTCATTTCCTCTGGCTGCACAATCCCATTACAGGCCTGTCAGGACTTATGTCTGAGACCCACCCTAAGCCCATCACTGACATATGGCACCCTGGCAGATGAGCAGGAGCAGAGATTGTAAACACTGACTCATTCATTCACTCATTCCTTCACTCCTTCACTCAGCAATCTGCTATCAAGCCATGCCCTGGGCCAGGCTGTGCCTGGCTCCGAATCAGACCCTGAACCCTGAATCAGGGTTGAATCAGACCCTGGCCCAACCCTGGAGGCCCTTGCAGTAACAGTCAGCAAGTCAGTGTGGTGGGGGCTGGGCCGTCACTCAGCCTGGTGGTCAGGGAAGGCTTCCTGGAGGAGGGGACCCTTAAACTGGGGCTCATTGTTAGCCTGTTGCTACTGGGGGAAGAGCAGGGCACTGCCTGGGGAGGGGTTGCTGTGCTCGGGCCCCAGTGCTGTGAGGAGTCTAATGATAAGAGGAGCCCGGATGAGGGATTATCTGCTCTTGTTTACATGATTAAAGCCAGACAAATACTTCCTTTATCTGAAAGAATGAAAGGGCTTTGGGGAAAAATCCTTTTGGCAGCAAAGCAAAACACAAACATTTCCTTAATTAATCTCTCTCTCACCCACACCCCACCCCTGCCCCCACCCCGGCCACAGGAAGAGCCTCCCGGGCTCAGAGCCCGGCTCTGTTGGGCAGGGCGCCCAGGTCAGCGTGGCCAGAGGTGGGAGGCGCCAAGAGGAGAGAGACCCGCAGGCCCGCTCAGCAGCTCCCTCCCGTGAGGGCAAGTCTGGGCCCAGGCCCCAACCCAAGACAGCCCCAGGGTGGCACCGCTCATGGCCCCATTTTACAGATGGGGACCCTGAGGCCCAAAGATGGGGGAGTGACTTGCTTGCCTGAGGTCACATAGCCAGTTGGCAGACCTAGAGCTAGGACCCGGGCCACCCACTCCAGCCCAGCGCTCACTCAGTTCATTCAGGAAACCTGCATGAGCGCAGTGTCAGCTCCCAGCAGGAGCTGGGAAGTCAGTCGTGTCCCTCCTCTCAGGGGCCTCAGTCTGGTGATAGAGACAGAGGAGTAAACGCTCAGTGACAACCAGGGTCATGACAGAGGTAGCTGGGGACCAAGGGAGCCCCAGAATGGGCTCCTAACTCTGCGGGAGAGGCAGGTAGACCAGAGAGGTGACCCTGAGCTAGGTCTTGCCTGGGGTAGGAGTCTGGCAAGTGAAGGAGAGTCTACGAGGCACCAGCACAGGCCAAGGCCTCGAGGGGTGACCACGCTCAGTCTGTGACCTGGGAATGGGGGAGAGGGCAGAGCAGAGGGGCCGGGTTACTGGGGGAAGGGACTCGCTGGGGCACTGTGAGGGTGCGGGCACGGCCGGAGGGGGCCAGAGTGGGCAGGACTGGTGCCTGGCCAGGCCGGGGCCTCCCCCACCCGCAGATGCTGACCCACCTGATGTCCCAGCTTGATGTCCGGCCTCGCCTCCCTGGATGCCAAGACCTCCAGCCGCCTGGGCATCCTCACCGTGGCGTACTACCTGTGGACCACCTTCGTGGCTGTCATCGTGGGCATCATCATGGTCTCCATCATCCACCCAGGCGGTGCAGCTCAGAAGGAGACCACGGAGCAGAGCGGGAAGCCCATCATGAGCTCGGCCGACGCCCTGCTGGACCTCATCAGGTAACTCACCACCCACACGCTGCTTGGGGAGGCCCTGCCCTGCCAGGAGCCCACACAGCCCACACAGAGGGGTGCAGGGGCCACGATCGCCACGTGTCTGCTCCCATAGCCCCTGGGCTTCCCGCTGGGCTCACACTGCATCTTCTGCCCCAGGCTGGGAGCACCTCAAGGGCAGGTCTGCTCTGCAGCCCAGAAGGTGCGCAGGGTGCTGACTCCGCGAGCTGCTTGTGCACACCCAGCCTGTGAGGCCGGAGGCCAGCAGTTCCGGGTCCCTCCCTTTCATCATTGGTCCCCTTTTTTCACGTAAGAAAACAGGGCTCAAAGAGATGACATGACTTTTCCAGGGTCATCCAATAGGTAGGTGGTGGAGCCAGGATCAACTCACTCCTGTCTGACTCCAAGGACAGTGCTCTTGCCCTGGGGTGCCACACCTTAGCCACGTCAGCTCTGGACCACATTTCTCTATCCTGCGTCCTACCCACAGGAAAGCACTGCAGACCCAGCAACAGAGCCACCTGGGACTCCCTTTCCCAAGTCTCCCTCCAGGCCACCCCTCCTCTCCTTCAGGCATCCGCCCCCTCTGCAGTGACCGCTCTGTGCCGCGCCCTTGCGCAGAGTCTCGCAGGAGAGAAGGACCACCGCAGCCCGCGACAACGCGGGGAAGCAGAGGCTGTGGGTGGGGCAAGGTCGGGGCAGCAGGGCAGCAGAGCCACCCTGTAGTCTAAGAATGGCAGGGAGGGCACGCCCGGGGCAGGCGGGAGCTCTGCAGGTCCTGAGCTGCGAGGCATGATGCGGAGGAGTCCCAGGTCATTCCGAGTGACTGGAGCGAAGGGGTGAGAGGCAGGAAGGGGAGAGAGGCGGGCAGAGTGGCTGTGGATGGGGGGTGGTGAAGGCAGAGCCAGGCCTGGGGCCGGGGGTACCCTGGAGGGCACATTGGCAGGAGGTGGGTGAGGCGCAGGGGAAGGTGGAGGAGGTGGACACTGACTGCCCGACATGCAGGTTTCTGGCCTGAGCATCCACGTGGACAGTGGTGTGGTCACCGAGCCACGGGATGGCCCCAGAGCAGGTGCTGGGGGAGATGTGAGCTGCTGGTTGGCCAGTGGAGGAGGAGGTGTGGAAGCCGCCAGGTAGAGGGCTAGGTGCAACCCTGGGGCAGAGGGGCTCCCCACCAGACTGGCTCTGTGGGCTCCCGTAGGCCCGCTCCCCTTCTAGTCAGGTGCAGGCATGGGTCCAGTCCTGTCTGGCGTTAAAACTGCACACTCATCCGATTTAAAACAAACCCTGCCCTGGCCTTTTGGATGTGACTTGGACGTGGAACGCTGCAGTGGGAAGGGGGCTGTGGTGAGTTTGCTTCTCTTTCTTCCTCCACCTGCTCCCTGCTGGGAGAGGCGAGGGGTGGGCTAGGAAGGGCCTGCTAGAGCAGGGGTGGGCTGAGCTGGGGTAGGTGTTCCCCGGTTGTGTTTCTTCAGGGGTACTTTGATGGGTTCTTGGGAGCCCTCCTGTCTCCGGTATCTCACCTGCCGTCCCGTGACTCGGTGATCCCTGTTATCTCTGGCTGCGTACATCGCCCTCCGCAGGCCTGACCTCTGGCCAACTCCTCTGCTGGGTGACTGACTTCCTCTGGGTGACCTTGTGGGCAGCAGCCCTTCTGCAAGGTCCAAATCTGGCCCAGGGGAAGCACACACATCCTTACTGGAAGTGCAGGCCTTTCCCAGGGCCTCTGGACATGAGTCAGGCACCAGCCCCCACATTCTTCAAGTCTCAGGGGACACAGGCCAAGGCCTCTGAGTAGTTCTCTTGGCTTAAAATTAGGGAGAAGCATGAAGCATTCCTTTCCTCCCCATGGGGATACATGCTCATCACACAGCCTCGCTCCCTCTCTCTAAAGAAACTTTCTGTATCAGTTAGTTACTGCTGTGTAACAAACCAACCTATGACTTACAGGCTTAAAATGACAGTCACAAGTCTAGAGGTCAGCTGGAAGTTTCTGCTGACTGCAATTGAGTTCACACATGTGTCTGCAGGCAGCTGGTGGCTCAACTGGGGAATAGTTGGTCTAGGGTCATCTTGGCTGAGACGACTCAGTTGTGCTCCTGGTGATCATTATATATCCCAGCAGGGCGGCCTGGATTTATTTCTTGGTGGTGACAGGATTCCAGGAGAGAGCTGGCCTCAGCATTTTCTTATAATGGACGTAGAGGAGAAGGAGAGGAAATAAAAACATGCAAGTGTTTTTTTCAAGCCTTTGCTTTGGGCAAGTCCACTAACATCCTCTTGGCCAAAGCAAGTCACGTGGCCAAGCAAGACTCAGGGTGGAAGGGGATCACAGCGTTACAAGGCAAAGGGAGCCCACCAATTGGGGCAACAGCGCAATCAATCCGCCACTCCCTCCGCTTCCGCAGGAAAATCTCCAGCTCCTCTTTTATCCTTTGAAGTTTGTGCTGAACTCAGGGTCTGAAAAAGTGCTAGCGGGTTCATTCCTATTGCATGTTTCTCACCTGTAGGGTCTGGAACCAGAAAGAAGCCAGCAGGGCTGTTCTGTGCGCACTCACCAGACTGGCGACTCTTCCTCCCGTACCAGGGCTGTGGGCACCTTCTGCACCCTGGCGCTCCTCAGTTGTCTTTCTGGCCTAGGAACCTCTCATCTGAGCTCAGAGTCTCACTGTATATGTCTAAGGCATCTCAAAATTAACACGTCCCCCATAATTTTACCCTTTCCTCAGCCCGCCATCTGGGGCCGCCGTCTCTCATTCACTCACCTCCTGCACCCAACCCCTTAGCAAATTCCATCAGCTCTACCTTGAAAACCATGTCCCAAACCACGGCCCTTCTGTCCCCTCTGCCACTCCCACCATCGGCGCCCACTCCAGCGCCAGTCTGGCCTCAGCTTTCTCGTGGCTTCCTACGGTCTGTTCCCAGCCCTGCAGCCAGGGAGCGCCTTCCCCAGCCTGCTCACAACCCACCACATTCCACGCGATCGGTCGTAATCTGCACGTGGCTCGCGGGCCCTTGGTGATCCCCCACTGCATGCCACACTGGCCCCGCCACTCGGAATTCTGGGTGTCGTTGCCCCCTCTCTGGACGGCCCTTCCTGCAGAGAGGGCGCAGCTCCTCCCTCATGCCTCCGTGTCACCTCCTCCCAGGGGCCCCCTCTCCCTGCCCTGGCCTGTAGCTCTGTTATCGTCTCTGGCTTTACTTTTCCTGTTAGCCTTCATCACTACCCAGCATCGTCTCATCTACGTGTGTCTTTATTTCTTTTTCTATCACCTCCAGTGGAATATAATATGCCCAGTGAGGGCTAGATCTTTACAAATCTGTTCCCTGCTGTGCCCTGGAGCCTAGAACGGCACGCAGCGGGGGCTCCGTGTTGCCGGGTCCACACGTGGGCACGGGCTCATCAGCGGACTCGGGGCCTGAAGCCCCGGGAGCAGCCGGAATGGCCCAGGGAGGATGTGCGGAGCGAGCAGGTCCCCAGCTGCCCAGGAGGCGGCACAGAGCCCACCCAGCCCAGCGAGCAGCGGGCAGGAGACCGGGTGTTCTGGAAGCCGCATTTCTAAGTTCCATTAGTTTTAGGATTTGGTGACTGTGAGTCACCACTTCTTGGAGTCTGTGATTCAGAACAGCTTTGCACGTGGTGGTAGGACTTGGCGGTGCCGCCCTCCTCGCCACGGCCTCCCCTGCTCGGGGTTACGGGGCTCTGGATTGGACACACGTGTCAGAGTCAAATGTTCCAGAGCCTTCCCTGCTCTCCCTTGCTTTTCACATGGAGAAAATTGATCCTTCTGCTTTGAGGCTCCCCCACCCCCACCCCGCTCTCAGCCCCGAGGCAAGCTGCCCTGCAAAACCGGGTGGTTGGGCATCTCCGTCACCGTTCCTTGGTCAGAGAGTGGGGCTGCCAGGAGAGAGCACATGCCTCCTGGGCCAGGGTCCAGCTCCCAGGAGACCTGTGGTCTCATCTCCGTGCTGCCGATAGTAAGTCACTGCGTGATCCGGGGCAGGCCAGTCCCCCTCTGCAGGCCTCAGTTTCCCCAGTGATTGTCAAGTTTCCTTCTAGCTCTGTGGTTCTGAAACACGAAGGCCCACGAGCCAGGGAAGAGGCGGTGGGTTCTGAGAGCTGTGGTTGGGAGGACAGAGCAGAGCAGACCATGAAGGCCGGGTCGGGGACTTGGCTGTGAGGCTTTAGAAGTGGAAGCTGGTGGGTTTGGGAAGGAGGGTTGGAGCAGGCCGGAGTGGACAGGATATGGCCGGAGACGCGGATGCCCTGGGAGGGGTGCGGTCACCTCCGTTCTGGTCAGCCCCCTCTACTAAGCACCTGCTCTGGGCAAAGATGTCATGCTGACAGCCCGGGAGCCGATACAAGCCCCCCACCAGGCTGCCCACCCTCGCAGGACAGACGGAGGAGGGGGTACGCGGACGGCCACTCCTGATGCTCTGAGGCTGTGCAGAAGCTGGGGACACTGGCAGTGAGGGTACCTGGGGCCTCCGGACCCACACTCTGGCCCAGAGCAGGTGCCTGCCCTGTGTTGGTGACTGGACGAGAGCACAGATGACTGGGAAGGGAACGGGGAACTCGGCAGGTGTTGCAAACGGAAGTCAGAGCAGCGTGGGGCTGACTGCACGGGGACAGGAGGCCCCGCCGCACACCTCGGGTGCAAAGATATGTGTCCACGACTCAAAGATGATCCAGAGGAACACGACATGCCATGTCCCTGGATGACCCGTCCAGACACGAATTCATTTCCCAGGGCTCCAAGCGGGGGCTCCAGAACACTGACGTCCGCCCACAGTGCAGACGCACAGAATGAAACTCAGGCGGAACACTAATCAGAGCTGGCCCCTTCTCTTTTTTTCCAATCTTATTAAAACACCACAGAGATTACGTAATGACTTGGCTGTGTCTACGGCTCCCAGTCACCCCCTCTGGAACCGGACGAGGCTCCTGGGAGCTGTGCTTGAGAACAGTCACCACCTCTGGGGCCTGCGCTGGGGACATGGGATTCGGGGCGAGTGTGGAACCATCACCGTGAGAACTTACGAATAGTAGGCGAGGAGGGGAGCTGAGAGGTGGATTCTGACCCTGCCCGGAGAAACCTGCAGGGAGGCCCAGGGCGGAGCGTGTGGGTGTGTGGTAGGCAGCCCTGTTACTGTCTCCAGGCATGTCCTGTGCTTTATGTAGCTGCCACCAGGACATAGGCCTCATGGGACAAGCAGGAAGCTTCCTGTGGGGGCCCAAAGCCAAAAGAAAATGTTGCGCCTTTTCCTATTTAATAATCAAAAATGTAATTCTTGATAAAAATCTGCAGGACAAGTTCCCTGATTATTAGTATGGGCACACATAGTCAGGAATTGCTTTTGGCCATGGGTTAAGAAAAACTCGAAGCGGCAGAGGCTTAAGTCAGGTGATGGCTTGCGTTTTCCCCAGAACAGGCAGCCGGAGGTGGGCAGCGGCGGCGCCAGGGTTCCACGCTCTGTCCGCCTGGGTGCTCTGTCACGCTCGGCACCCGGCCTTCATCGTCAGTGTGTCTTGTGGTCCAGCGAAGGTGCTAGCTTTTATGTCCATGTTCCCGGCAGAAAAAAGAAAACTGGGGAACAGGACCAAAGGGACCTCTGCACCTCTCCAAGAGTTTTCCAGGAAGCACCACCCAGTGACTTCCACTCACAGCTCCGTGGAACCAGGGTTTGATAGCAGGACCTGCTGGGCCCCCCACCTGGCAGTGCTCCTGTAAGGAAAGAGGAGAGAATTTCGCCATCCCAGCCACAGCCCACAGTTTAATTTATTCTAATTTTAAAGGAAAGTGTAAAGAAATGTACACAGTAGGTATAAGTTCCATTTGGTTTCTTATGACCTTTGGGAAGTTCTTAGTTTTTGCTCAGGCTAAAGCAGACTTCCCTCTAAGTTTCATTAGAAAACAACCTTGCAAGTCACTTGAGCTTCCTGGGGCTGTTCCCAGGAGAGATTTTCAAACACTTAACAATCAGGGCAGCATGGGCACCCCCCACCGACCCCGGGCATAGATGCCCAGGGCAGGGGAACTGCTGCTCTCTGTCCGGCTGTGTGCCCACAAGCCCCCGGCACACCCCAGCACTAACCCCGGCGTGCTGGTGCTTCAGGTCTGCTTGATGTCAGGAGTCCTTGCAGGCAGATCTCATTCTCCTGACAGAAATCTGCTTATAACTCATGGAAAAAAAGTTTTGTTTAAGCTTCTGAGATCCCAGCTCCAGAGTTCTGCTTCTCTCTATTGTGACAAAACTGAAATGCATAGGAAGAGGGTAAATTACGGGTGGGTCACAACATAGCCATGACCATTCTTGCAGGTTTTGTGCCTTGACAGCTCATTCTCCACCCTCTTCCTCCTGCCATATGCTTACGGTGAGCCTGTACATTAGCAGCAGTAATGACAGTTTCTGCTTCCCACAACGGCTGCTGGGGTGTAGAGCTAAGAAATGCCGCGCACTCATTTCCACATCTAAAACTCCGGGCATGTGTGAGCTGAGCCTTGAAAGAGACTTGGCAAGAGCAAGAGTGCGTAGGTGGGTGATGCAGGTGGAGGAGGCAGCTGAGTGTGAGGCACATGCCTGTTCCAGGAAGGGCGAGTGCACGAACACACATCTCTCCCGGCGTCTCAGATTTAGGATCAGTTCCTGGAAAGGCATCGTAAGGACACAGATATCAGTGCTTCTGAGACTCTTGACATGAATTGCTAAATTGCGTCCGAGAAAGTCTGCTGTCAGAACCCTGTGAGGGTGCCCATCTCACCAAACCTCCCCAGCACCGTGCATTGTCATTTAAAAAAATACTTTGTCAGTTTGATAAATGAAAATACCTTCACTATATTGACGACACTGAATATCGTTTTAAAAGCTTTTTTGGCCATTTACCTTTCTTCTTTTGTGAAGCGAATTGTCTGTCCTATCTGTCCATTATTTTCCTACTGGTATTAATGTTTTGTGGTCTGTTTGTTCGTGCAGCAAATATCCACTGAGGGCCTGATGTGTGCCAGGCACCCCACCCCAGGTGCTGGGAACACAGCAGGGAGCAAAGCAGAGGTCTCCACCCCCCAGGGAGCTGACCCTCTGGGAAGAGGAGACAGACGCTGGACACAGGAACAAGGATAAGATTTGTAGAAGCTCTTCATAGATTCAGGATGATAGCACCTGGTCCCGTAGTCTCCCCAGTTTGTCCTTTGCTTTATGATTTTATTGGTATCATAATCTGTTTTGGGAACTTCTTTATTTTTTTTAGATTTTCACTTTGGCATAATTTTAGGTTTACAGAAAGTTGCAGATTGTACAGGAAGACCCGTACATCCTCCACCTGGCTTCCCCTCACGTTAGCATCTTACATGACTATGGTACATCTGTCAAAACTAAGATATTAAATTGGGACTACACTATTAACTCAATTACAGACCTTATTTGGGTTTCACCAGTTTTCCCACTAATTTTTTTTTTTTTTTTCTGTTCCAGGATCCAATCCAGGGTGCCATGTTGCACTTAGGAATTTCTAAATTTTAATGTAGTAAAATCTCTTGATTTGTTGCTCATTTTATTCTTAGAGAGTCCTTTCATATTCTTAGAGCTGGTAAAATATCGACTTATATTTCTTCTAGCTTTTCATGGTTTCATTTTCTAAAGAATTATTTCTTTAAACCATCTGGAATTTATTTTGGCATAAGGTGTTAAATAAGGATCTAACGTTTATTTTTCCAAATAGCTGGTCAGCTGTACAGTATTCCATAACAAACCACCCCTTTCCTTGCTGATTTGCGAAGCAACTTTTATGAAATATGTAATACTCAGATGCACTAGGCTCTGTTTCTGGCTACAGGTTCTGTCCATTGATTGTGCCACTGACATCTGAGTCGGTATCACACTGTCTCGACAGTTACATCTTACAGTGTGTTTTCACATCTGGTAGGATAAGACCCCTCCAGCTTTAGCTTTATAATAAAATATTAATAAGAATAGTGATCCCACTTATGTACCAGGTCCTGTGTTGGGCTCCCCAGCCAGGATATGCACAACCAAGTCTCACCTTCAAGGCGGCCGCAATCTCGGGGCGGTAGACAGGTCATGCAGTGACTGCACTGCAGCCTGGTGGGGCAGAGGTGACCCGTGCACACAGGGAGCGCAGGGCCTGCCTGGGGCGGTCGGAGGGGGCTGGCAGAGGAAGTGGTGCCTGACCCGAGATTGATTCCAGCAGGAGTTAGCCGGACAGGGAAGCAGGCAGGGAGTTCCACGCAGAGGGAACAGGATGACAAAAGCCTGGTGCTGAAACACACAGGCTGTAGTTAGGGCACTGTAAGTGCTGGGGGTGGGGGCCCGGGGTGTAGAGGTGAGACGGTAGGGCGAGGGGACCGGCTCTAGGGAGGCCTCGACTGCCTGCCGAGGCAAATGTTCAGGTGATCCCAAGGACCCAAGCCTCAGGGCCCTGCTGTCCTGGGCTTTGGAATTCTTCAGCTGCTGGCTCTCTTCCCAGGAACATGTTCCCAGCCAACCTTGTGGAAGCCACATTCAAACAGGTGAGTGGGTTGAGGGAGGGGAAGGGGTGGCAGACAGGAGGGGCAGGTGGGCAGGGACAGCTGGCCTGGCTGGAAAGTGACAGGTTTGCCCAGCCCGTCTCCCTCTCTCCTGGGGGTGGGGTGTTAGAGGGGAGGGGAGGTGGGGGGACCTAGATCCTTAGAATCTCCCATGGCCACACCCACGTCCTGGGTTCAGTTTTTCATGAAGAAAAAGTACAGGGGCGGAGGGAGGTCTCTGTTGAGTGCCTGCTCTGCTATAGGCTCTATGTGGTGCTCACCGTGCATCTTCTCCCTCATCCTCATGGCAACCCTGCACTGAGTAGCATCAGTCCCATTTCCCGGATGAGGAAACTGAGGCTCAGAAGGATTAAATGACTTGCCCAGGGTTATCTCTATAAATGACAAAGCTAGTGGGTAAACCCAGGCCTGTCTGGCTTCTAAGCCCATTTTCTCTTTCTTTTTAAAATAATCCTTTGTCCCACTAAGAAAAATAGTAATAATGTTCACTGTAGAAAATTACAAAAACACTAAAAAATATAAAGTCGAAAATAAAAATCACTCCAGTGCCAATACCTAGCAATAGCAGTTGCAGACGGTATGCTTCTAGTTTTTTTTTTTCTCTGCATTAAATATATTTTTAAAAATATGGCCGGGCGCAGTGGCTCACGCCTGTAATCCTAGTACTCTGGGAGGCCGAGGTGCGCAGAGCTCGGGAGGTAGAGACCAGCCTGAGCAAGAGCGAGACCCCCATCTCTACTAAAAATAGAAAGAAATTAATTGGCCAACTAAAAATATAGAAAAAATTACCCAGGCATGGTGGCCCATGCCTGTCGTCCCAGCTACTCGGGAGGCTGAGGCAGGAAGATCACTTGAGCCCAGGAGTTTGAGGTTGCTGTGAGCTAGGCTGTTGCTACGGCACTCTAGCTTGGGCAACAGAGTGAGATTGTCTCAAAAATAAATTAATAAATAAATAATAATATTGGGATCATAGTGCATATACAGTTTGCATCTTGCTTTTTTTTTTTTCACTTCCATTATACATTATATCATGAGCATTTTCCCTGGTTATTAAATGTTTCTTAAAAGTAAAATATTTAGTGGTGATGTAATAGCCTATTGTAAGGCTGGACTGTATTTTATTTACCCATTCCCCCTTTTAGGGGTCTTTCAGGATCTTTTCAAACTTTCGTTGGTTTATTTTGTGGCTTTTTTTGTAGTGGTTGTTGTTTTTGAGACAGGATCTCACTCTGTCACTCAGGCTGGAGTACAGTGCTGTCATCATAGCTCACAGCAACCTCAAACTCTCAGCCTGAAGTGATCTTCCTGCCTCAGCCTCCCAAGTAGCTGGGATTACAGGCACTCACTATAATGCCTGGCTAATTTTTAAATTTTTTGTAGAGATGGGGGATCTCGCTATGTAGGCTGGTCTCAAACTCCTGGCCTCAAGTGACCCTCCTGCCTTTGCCTCCTAAAGTGTTGGGACTATAGACATGAGCTACTGCCTGGCCAAAGTTTTGCCTTTTGAGACATTGTGGTAAACATCCTGTGCATCGACCTTTGTCTGCACTTCTGATAATTTCCAATTCTTTTTCCCCTTCTAAAATGTTGGCTAGTTGGTTGACTCAATCCTGCAGGCATTTCCTGAACCCCTTCCCTGTGCTGTGTTGACCCGGGGTCACAAAGGAAAGGCTGAGAATTGGAGAGGAGGCTTCAAAATAAGGAGCTGTGAAGGCTTCTGCAAATCACTGCATCTCTTCTAACATCTTGGGTCTTACTTAACCTATAAAATGAGCCAGATTGTGAAGGGCCCTGAATCCAAGGCCAGGGGGTTTGGATTTTATTCCACTTGTGATGGGGAATTATTGAAGGTATGAGAGAGAAAGACAGAATATTGCTCCATTTTGTATCTGTTTGGAATGCCCTTTTTCTTTTGGCAAACTCCTACCTATATCCTTCAAGACCCAAGTCAAATGTCCCCATCTTTGTGAAGCTGACAATTTCAGGCAGAGTTAGTCACTCCTTCTCCACGGCTCTGGTTCACTTTTGTGTCTCCAGCAACCAGCACAGAGTGTTCAATATTGGGATGATGATGATGATGATGATGATGATGATAGCAGTGATACATAGGGCGTACCATGTGCCAGGAGCTGTTGTAGCACTATATATATATATATATATATATATATATATATATATATGTCTCATTTAATCCAATGAGGTAGAGACTATTAATATTAAGATTCCATTTTATAGATAAGGAAAATGAGGCACAGAGACTTTAGGTCCATGTATTTCCCAAGTGGTTCCTTCTTTTCCGTAGAAGGCTTAACTTAATGACACTGTGATGTTTGGGAGGACAGGAGGCCCCCTTGTTTGGGGTCCCCGTACCTGAGGAATGAGGGGGAGAAGCCCAGGAATGCTCTGGGGGCAGCTCAGTCGTCACAGCTGGACCTCACCCCATCTAGAGGCCTGGGGCGGGCCGGGCCCTTTAAGAGAAGCTCCCGCGATTCCACCCAGTGGAAGGTGGAAGGTGGAAGGCAGCTGGCTGCCATTAGGCAGAAGGATAACGGGTGGTTGGGAGGGGCCAGGTAGGTGAATGGAGGACGGACAGGTGGCTAGATGGGGCCAGACGGGCTGATGGTTTGTAGACAGGAGAAGGGATAGGGCTAGAGGGAGGCAGGCCAGGGAGCACAGAGATGGATGAGGGAATCTCAGCTCCTTTTTGGTAAAATAAATGCTAAGCCCTGCCTACTGCACAGGGTCATTGCCACTCAAATAGGATTTGAGCAGACACAATCGTGCTTTTGGGATGTTTTGTTGTTGGTGGTGGTGATATTAACAACCACACTTGGCCCTGACTCCCTCCTGGCTGGGGTGTCACCACTAGTACCGCACCAAGACCACCCCGGTCATCAAGTCCCCCAAGGTGGCACAGGAGGACGCCCCTCCCCGGCGGATCCTCATCTATGGCGTCCAGGAGGAGAACGGCTCTCGAGTGCAGAACTTTGCCCTGGACCTGACGCCGCCGCCTGAAGTCGTGTACAAGGTGGAGCCCGGCACCAGCGACGGCATGAACGTGCTGGGCATCGTCATCTTCTCCGCCACCATGGGTACGCGCAGCCCCTCTGCCGCGCTCTGTCCCATCATCTGAGCAAGGAAAGGTCGTTCTTCCCTTGCCTCTCCTCTCCAGCAGGGTGGCCGGGTCCCCAGAGCCCTCACTCGGAGCAGGTGCTGCCCACCCCCCGGGAGTTTGGCTCCCCCGGGACTGAGCTGTGCCCCCAGCCCCTTCCCAGCGGCCGGTTCCTGAACCTTTTCCTGGGGCCTGGGGATAACTCGGGAGGGCAGCGCACAGTAAAGAGCTAAAACCATCGAACTAGAAACTAAAACTAAAGAACTGAGAGCTGTTTATTCAAAGCCCCCGTCTCCGCCACCCACTGCCCCCCTCAGACCTGTCTGTGCCCACAGTGGCCTCCTGGACACACCTTCCCTCTGCCGCTCTCTCCTGCGTCCCCAGGGCCCAGCCTCAGGGAATTGACCGTGAGGCCGCAAAGCCCAGGCCCAGGCCCTTGCAGGTCCCTTCCAAGGCCTGTGCCTTTTTTCTGTTCTTTTTCTTAAAGAGGCCCCCAAACAACATAAGCTTCAGACCCCACACAACCTTTGGGTGTGCCTCCGCCTGCAGCGCCTCCCAGCCCACCGACACACACAGAAAGCTCCTTCTTGGGGACAACTCCCAACCTTCCTGAACAATCTAGCTTGTCTGTCCCGATCCTGTGTTTCCAGGCCATGTTGGGGGGCACTGTGAGTCTCACTCTAAAATCAGCATCGGCCTCCCCCACGGCCTGGGGGCCGTCACCTCCTGCTTCCCGACGTCTCCACAGGGTTTTGTTCTCAGGGAAAAGCCTCGCCATCCTCCAGGTTGCTCACTTTCTACCTCGCCCTCCTGTTAGTTCTGCCTCTGAAATCTCCCTCTAACATGTGCGTTTCCCTCTGCCCGCTGTCACCACCCGGGGTCAAGGCCACCATTGTCTCTCGCCTGGTTTCTGTGGAAGCTGCCTAGAGTCCCTGTACCTTCCACTCTTGTCCCTCTCGTCTGCCATTTTCAGGAGTCACCAGCTGACCGTGCTCTGCCTGCTGCATTTGGAAAGCAGCCAAACCCCTGTGTGACAGGCCCAGCCTGCCACTGTCCTCGCAGGACACGCTGCCTCCCAGGGCCCTCTGCTCCCCTCAGCCCTGCGGCTCTTGCCACTCCCCCCTCCACTTTCTCATGCTTGGGGTCTCCGCACAGCATCACACCCTCAGCAAAGTCTTCCCTGGGGCAGGCGGCGGGGCTACAGCTCCCCTGTCCGCACCGCTCCGTAAACACTGGCCCTACTGCAGGGACCTAGTCGCCCGGAGTCTGCACAGGAGCCTCAGCCCCACGCAGGCAGAGACACACCAGCCTGCTCTCTGTCCACCCAGCGCCCACAGCAGTGGCTGGAGCAGGCACTCAGTGAAGTCTGGAGGACAGATGGGCGCATGGTGATGGATAACGGGGCTCTTAGCATCTTGGCCAAAATGCCAGGCATGCAGGGCGCCAGGGCCTCAGTGACCTGAGTGTGTGACAAGATGGTGTTTGGAAGTGCCCCTCAGCACATCTGACATGTATGTGCCTGTGCCTGTGTCCATGTCTGCGTGTGCCCATGTCTGCGTGTGCCTGTGCCTGCGTGTACCTGCACCCGTCCGTGTCCACGTTAAGTGTGTGTCCACACCAGCCAGAGCCCGTGCCTGTCGGTGCAGGTATCAGTGTGTGCCCATGTCCGAGTGAGCACACTTGCACAGCTGCTCTGAACAGGGCTTTCTTTGGTCCCCTCTTCCCAGCTTCCTTTCCCTATGCCTCCCTAGGGTTGAGAGTTGGCTAATGCTAAGTCCTTGGATGCCCCAGAAAAATCCGAATGGGGTTGGGTAGGGGCAGAGCTGGCAGGGGGAACCCGGGTCCATGTCAGCCAGGCTGAGATCTGCATGTGCCCTGCTTGGGGCAGGGCATGCCTGCGTCCCCATGGTGCTTCCATGACAAGCTCTTGTGTCCCTGCCCTGCAGGCATCATGCTGGGCCGCATGGGTGACAGCGGGGCCCCCCTGGTCAGCTTCTGCCAGTGCCTCAACGAGTCAGTGATGAAGATCGTGGCAGTGGCTGGGTGGTAAGCCTGGTCAGGGCAGGGTCCTCTCTCACCCCACCCCCTGCTTCCAGTCCCGGGTGGGTGGAGGGTGGCCACGGTCCCATCGCTCTCCTGGGGGCGCTGCAGAAAGCCACACATGAGGCTCAGCCCAGGCCCGGGTCCAGAGCTCCATGTGTTTCCACTGGTCCCCTAGCCCTGACCAGGCCTCCCTCCAGCCCTGGGCCTGGCACTTCCGGCCGGGTCTGGAGGAGAGGCAAGAGCTCAGCCTGGCCCTGTTGCTCTCCCGGCCTCAGTTTCCCTATCATATGGAGCCTCCTCAGCTCAGCTTTTGGAGAAGGGAAACACAGAGGGTGAGAACCAGCTGCCACTCCTAGGCTGAGTTTGGACCGCACGAGTTCAGACGGGGCGAGCAGAGGGAGGTCCACCCACAGTCACCCTCGGAGGCCGCGGCCTTGCTGGGGCTGCGCTACGGTGGCTCCTCAGAGACATGGGGGGGCGCCCAGAGAGGCCAAGGCCGGGTGGGACCCCATCTGCCCAGCACCTGAACTCATGCCACCCTGCCACCCCCAGGTACTTCCCCTTTGGCATCGTGTTCCTCATCGCTGGCAAGATCCTGGAGATGGACGACCCCAGGGCTGTGGGCAAGAAGCTGGGCTTCTACGCGGTCACCGTGGTGTGCGGGCTGGTGCTCCACGGCCTCTTCATCCTGCCCCTGCTCTACTTCTTCATCACCAGGAAGAATCCCATCGTCTTCATCCGCGGCGTCCTGCAGGCCCTGCTCATCGCGCTGGCCACCTCCTCCAGGTACCCTGGCGGGGCAGGATGGCGGGGCACAGGGGCTGGGCTCTGTCTGCCTGCCGGGCGTCATGGCCCACAGCCACAGAGCCAGGGAGCGTGCCAGCGTGGCCCACGCCACAGACGCGGGGTGGCTGAGCCGCGACAGTGGCAGGACCTAGCGGGGATTTCACGTTTGAGGCCTCACCAGCCCGAATAGCCTCTGGGGCCTTCCCTCCCGACTGCCCGCCATCCCTAAGGTTTACACGATCCAAATGGGGGTCCCTTCTGCGCGTCAGGGGCAGAGAGAACTGTAGTCTGTTGGAAATCGCATCAGCTGTGAACTGCTGTTGTCCTTCGCTGCCACATGGTGCTCCTGTTGGAGCCAGGCCTGGCTGTTCTCACTGTTCCTGCGGCAGGCAGGGTTGCTAGGCAGCGGGGATTTGAGTGGCGGCTCCATCACTCACTCCCTGTGTGACTGTGGGCCAGGCACACCCTCCCTGGGCACCAGCTTCCTCATGCACAGACTGGGGATGATTTTAGCTCCCCCAGCACAGGGTCGCTGAGGGGACTGAGGTGATCCATGAAGAGTGAGAATGCCGTCGGGCTGGACGAGTCAGCATAGGCCTCAGGCCCCACGCCACAGTGAGCGAGCGCAGCAGACCCCAGGGACTCAGAGCTGTGCAAGCCAGGCTGCCGGTCAAGAGGGCGGAAGGCAGCAGTCGTTAGAGCATCCACGCTGTGAAGAATGGGTGCTCCCCCACGGGAGTGTCCACGCTCCACAGTAAGGCAGGTGTAGAGGCTCCAGCCGGCCACGTCTTTATGGCATCAAAGGCCTCGCTTTTCCCTCCAGCCCTTGCTGCCTTCTCTTCCCTGGGCCTCAGCTTCCCCATCTGTGAGATGCCCCGCAGGCCCCCGGGCAGACATACGGCCCCACCCTTGGCAGCAGAAGCAGCTCCCGCCGGGTCAGGAGGAGCGGACCATTGAAGAAAAGCCCCGAAGGCACAGTCCAGGAACATCCACCCAGGGCGGAGGCCAGGCCGTAAAAGGGAAAGACAAAGCCCCGAACAGCGCCAGCTCCCACACAGGGGCCACGCCAGGGCCAGCAGCCCCCACCTCCTGCCCGCAGGAACCTCGGCCAGAGCCCAGAACGTCTGGGGCTCATTAGAGGCTCCTGGGCAGTGGCCTGTGGGAGAGGAAGGGCTCAAGGGCCACCCCAGCCTGAGTTTTAGTCCCAGCACTGCCCCTAGGAACTCTTATAACAAACACGGTAACGATAATAGCGACTGAGTGCTGACGGTGTGCAGACACCGTTCTGTGCTCCGTAACCCAGGTATTGTTTGGGACAGGCGTCCTCAAACTACGGCCCGCAGCCCACATGCAGGTGTTTTTGCCCGTTTTGTTTTTTTACTTCAAAATAAGATATGTGCAGTGTATATAGGAATTTGTTCATAGCTTTTTTTAAACTATAGTCCAGCCCTCCAACGGTCTGAGGGACAGTGGACTGGCCCCCTGTTTAAAAAGTTTGAGGACCCCTGGTTTGGGACAAAGAAGCTGAGGCATAAGGTTCAGGCACTTGCCAGGGCCACTCGGTAGGAGGCTGGAATCTAAACCCAGGCAGCTGGCCCACGGCCCCTGCTATTCACCACTCCATGCGCTCTTGGCAGAGCAGTGTGACATTGGGTCAGCCCTTGGTCCCCTCTGGGCTCAGTTTCTTCATCTGTGAAATGGACTCAACCCCCAGCCCCACAGGAGAGCACAGCAC
Source organism: Mirza zaza (assembly GCA_008750895.1). Lineage (NCBI taxonomy): Eukaryota > Metazoa > Chordata > Mammalia > Primates > Cheirogaleidae > Mirza > Mirza zaza. Next base: position 51,326 of record VSMD01138005.1, on the reverse strand, counting down.
ACTGCCTGGTGCACACAGGTCTCTTCCAGGGGCCGCTCCCTCCAGGCGGTGAGCAGCCCGCACATGCCGGCAAGCGCTCTGCCAGGCGCCTGCTCTCCCCTGCAGTGGGCCGCTGCCTGGGGCAGGGTGAGGTTCTCTACCATCCTGGAGGAGGGTGCTGTGCAGACACGGGCCCCTCTGCCCACAGCTCAGCCACACTGCCCATCACCTTCAAGTGCCTGCTGGAGAACAACCACATCGACCGGCGCATCGCACGCTTCGTGCTGCCCGTGGGCGCCACCATCAACATGGACGGCACCGCGCTCTATGAGGCTGTGGCCGCCATCTTCATTGCCCAGGTCAACAACTATGAGCTGGACTTCGGCCAGATCATCACCATCAGGTGAGTCCTGACACCCCCACCCTGTGGGGGTGAGGCAGGGGCCGGAGGAACCTTCTGGATCCTCAAGCCTGAGGCCGGTTGGTGCTGGGGCTGGGACTCAGGGCACAGGGCTCCTTCCTGGCCGCCCTGTATCCTGTGGGAGGACAGAGGGCCGAGACCGGAAGCTCTGAGCCTGGGGACAGGCAGGAAGGGGAGCGCAGTGCAGGCGGGCACAGGGCAGGACTGAGGACCACGGACAGGCCACTGGCATGGCAGGAGCTGAGGGAAGGGTGCTGGGGCCAGGCAGAGGCTGAGGGGAGCCTCGCATGCCAGCGGAGGGCACAGTGCCAGCCTGGGGAGGCTGGGGCAGCGCCGTGCCCACGGACCACCTGGGGAGCTCCTTAACAGCACAGTGTCCTGGGACCGGTGGGGTGCAGCTCCAGACGCAGGTGTCTACCCCTTCCTCAGGAGGGTCTCCTGAAGCCAGGGATGGGGTCCAATGGGCCACAGGACGTGAGCAGGGACGTGCCCCTGGGAACTCCCTGAGGCGGTGTTCCTAACCCCCACCCCTGTGGCTGTCCCGGAGGCCCTGGCATTCCGGCCTCCTCCTTGGAGCCAGGGCCCTGACAGTGCACCCACCCTCCTGCAGCATCACAGCCACCGCAGCCAGCATCGGGGCAGCCGGCATCCCCCAGGCCGGACTCGTCACCATGGTCATCGTGCTCACCTCCGTGGGACTGCCCACCGACGACATCACCCTCATCATCGCTGTCGACTGGGCTCTGTGAGCAGGCTTTGGCCCTGGCCCCAGCCCAGCGCCCGGGGAGGGGCTGGCGTGGAGGGCAGCAGGCATGGGGGTTGAGTCCCTTCCCGGGGTAGAGGGCTGGGGAACTGCCACGTGCAGCACGGTGGGAGTGCCCTTCTCATCAGCACAGGCCTAGCTGCGTAATTTGTGGGCCCCAGTGTTCGAAAATGAAAATGTGGAGCCTTTTGTTTAAAAATTATAAAGAATTTCAAGATAACAACAACAGAGCATTAAACCAGGCCTGGCACTTCTAAGCACAGGGCCCGTGTGACACACAGCCACACGCTGAGGCCAGCCCTGCCTCAGCCGGCTTCAGAGCCGCCAAGGAGTGGGCTTGGGAGGGGCCGGGGAGCCACCTGGCTGCGGCTCTGCCTGGCGGCTGCTGCAGTGGCCTCATTCCTCAGGGTTGAGCACTGTCCCTTCCAGCCCCCCTCAAAGTGCCCTCTGCTCACCGCCCTCCTTGGCTCACCAGGGACCGTTTCCGCACCATGATTAACGTGCTGGGGGACGCGCTGGCCGCGGGGATCATGGCCCACATCTGCCGGAAGGACTTTGCTCGGGACACGGGCACGGAGGTGAGAGCAGTGCCCCCTCCCAGCCTGGTGGCCCCTTCCTGGGGGAGCCAGTGGGGCAGGCACCAGACCTTCCACCAACCAGCTGGGCAGCCTTCAGCCCGTCCCTCCACGTCTCTGGGCCTCAGTCTCCTCATCTGTTACAGGGGTACTGATTCCTCTAACATCTATTTATTGAGCACCCATGATGGCCAGCACTGATACAGACACAGGAGGAACAGTGGGAACAAACTATGATGAAACCCCCTGGCCTCGTGGAACTTACGCTGTTCTGTGGGTCTGTTGAGGGTGCGTGGTCTTTGGCGCTGTGTTGTAAGCTGCCCCACTTCACAGGGAGGAAGCTGAGGCTCAGGCAAGGGAGCCACCGATTCCCTCGCTGGACCCGGTGGGTCAGCTCCCCTCCTCTACTAAGACAGCCCCAGCAGGAGGCAGGACAGCTTGGGAACTGGAGCCCAGGGAGGCGACACAGTATGACTGTCAGAAAATCTATCTGTGGTTCCTAGACCTGAGCTTGTTCTGTTAAACTCTGACCCTCAGTCCTCCCTAGTGTCTAACCTCAGTCCCTCCTGCTGCTGACAATACCTGTTTCCCCTCTCCAGAAACTGCCACCCATGGAGACCAAGCCAGTCAGCCTCCAGGAGATCGTGGCAACTCAGCAGAATGGCTGCGTGAAGAGCGTGGCCGAGGCCTCGGAGCTGACGCTGGGCCCTGCCTGCCCCCACCACGTCCCTGTACAGGTGGAGCAGGATGAGGAGCCGGCAGCCACCAGTCTGGAGCACTGCACCATCGAGATCAGTGAGCTCGAAACCAACGTCTGAGCCTGCGGGACCGGGCCGCAGGGGCAGGAACTCAACTCTCCAACTCTCCTGAGCAGCTGCCAGGGGCCAGGCTCACACGTTCTTCCCGCCCTGTGAGGCTGGACTTAGCCCCACTTGACTGAAAACGGAATCTCAGAGAGGGGAAAGGCCTCAGCGGGCAGGCCCGACCAGAGAGTGATGGACTGGCATAGCCCAAGCACTGGTGGTGACAGTTTTCCCTGTGTGAGCCTGTGAGGATGGCAGGTGGGGGTCAGCCCCACTTTCTGGATGAGAGAATTGAGGCCCTGACAGCTGAAAACACTCGCCCACGGCCTCGAACAAGTGAGGTCAGGGACAGGACGCTCACTCAAGTCCTTCAAGCCCGGGCCTCTCCCTCCTGGAGGACAAGGGCCGTTTGTGGGGCCAGATGCCAAGAGAGGCTCCACCCCCTCCGCTAGCCACCGCTTCCCACGTGTGAAGACAAATAACAGCGTCCTGGTTTCTGTCCCAGCTGTGTCCAGGCCCACCCCACCCCATAACAGGTGGCCTCAGCCAAACAGTTATCCCCAAGGGGGACCCAGCCCAGGGCCAAGACATGCTGCCTTCCCTGGGCCACCGTCCATTTGGTTTCCTGGCCTGCTACTTGTCTCTTGCAAAGTTTATCGGATATGGAGACAGATGTCCTCACTGCAGCTGGAAGGCCCCTTAGACACATCCAGGCCAACCTCCCATGGGACAGCTGGGCAAGCCAGGGCCTGGGGAAGGCTCGGCCTGGCATGCTATGGTCTAGCTGCTGATGGGGCCCTGGCGTCAGAACTGCCCAGAGGCCAATGTGGCAAAGCGGAGTCAGGTTTTCTAGTCCTTTCTGTGTTTGCGAACTCAGTGATAACTAAATAAAGGTATTTTGTTTTTCACTTTTTGTGGACTCAGAGACCATACCCTGGCCAGCACTTCTTTACTGGGCTAATACTGCTGTCAGAGTGTAGACGGGCTTGCTTGCGCAGCCAGAGTGCAGAGGAGTCCGTCCTGGTGGCTGTAGCAGGGACAGGGCTGTCTGAGCTGTCACGTGCAGAAGACAGAATACAAACTGGCCTGCCCAGGCGCCTGTCTCAACGGCCACAACACGACGGGGCCTTGTCCAGTGCGGACAGACCACTGTGCCCCAAGCCTGGCTCTGCTCTCCAGACAGGCCCTGGGATCAGTCCCCGTAAAAGGAACCAATTTCCTTTGCCAGTCTGGCTCCCTGTGGTGAATGTTTTGCTTTAGAGAGGGGACATGCCCAAGGATGTTTCCAGACTGTCTCCCTCACTCCCCTCACCCTGGGTGCCTCCAGGAGGCCTGCAGGGCACACGGACAGGCCCCGGCCACACTGCCTGTTCTAGATGAGCCTTGTGGAGAAGATACCACTCTGGGGTCTGGAGGGGTCTTGCACCGTGATGCCCATGAAGACGCTGATGCCCAAGAGGAGACAGGCCCCCAAGGCCACTCAGAGTGAGGAAGGCACCTGCTCCCAGCCCTCGGCTCCTGAACTATTTCCATCCTTCCCCCAGGCCATGGTCTGAGTAGTCTAGGAAGAGCCTTGACCCCAGGACACCCCCTTCCACACAGGGCTGGGGTTGTGGGGCCCCCCCACGAGAGCAGCCTTCCTTCGCTGAGGCCCACTCACCTGGGACAGGTTGGGTGTCATGTCACTAGCCGTTCCCGCCTTCCGTGGATGGGCTGTTCACCCCTTCCCTGTGTCAACCTTTGAGCAGTCAAGTCTGTCCGCCACAAGGCAGGCACCTGCTCTTGAGTAGGCTTGATAGGGACATACTTACACATCTCCAGTAGTGGGGAGGTCACTACTTCCTGGATAGCTAAAGCCAGTGTGGGGCAGCTCAGCCTATCAAAGATTTTCCTTAGCCTGGAGCTGGGTATGCCCTTCCTGCAGCTGCCTCCCCCAGCTCCAGCTCTGCCCCCATGGGGCATATCTGTCACCTCTGCCCTGGGAAGGCCTGCAGAGACCTGGGCCCCCAAGTCAGCTCTGCCCCAGCTCCCAGGCCCTCCAGCAGTCTCTCCCCGGCCCCACCTCTCTGGGACAGACCCCGTCGGTAACACCCCTTAGTGCAAAGGTGCCTTGTGACCCTCCAGGTGAGGCCTGAGCAGGCCCAAAGCCCAGTAGGTCCTTCACTTGGATGCTCAGCCTCTGGGGACGCAGAGTGAGCTCAAAGGCCCAGTGTGTGGTCCCGGGACAGGACCTGCGGGTTCCCACTGAGCTGACGGGCTGCACACACCTCCCGGCCTCCTCACCTGTGACCCAGCCGTCTCCCTGGCCCTCCGCCTGTGCAGCTGCTCTGGGGGCCCAAGAATTGACGTCTGCACTGACTCCTGCTGGTCCGGCCAGCACGCTGGTGCTGTGTCCTGCCCGGCCCACCCCAGTGCCAGCCCCGCACCTGGCAGGAAGCACACACAGACAAGGCCACAGGCTGCAGGGACAGGGATAATGCTTTTATATTAGTTTTTCTGTAACAAGAAAAATCAGCTTTGAGATTTTTATCTTTTTCCTTGAAAAAAAATAAAAAAACCAAAGGCACCCAGAACTTCCCACGAGCCTAAAGAATAAAGATGGTGTCTCATAGGTGTGGCTGGCCCTTCCCACCTGGCCCGGCCCAGCCCACGGCCGCTGCCTCGCTCCTGCCCAAGGCCCAGCAGCACCGAGACTCTCCGGTCCAGCCTCGGTGGGGCTCGCCCGTCAGAAAAGTGCCTGTGGCCTGCCAGCGCGTGGCAGGGAGGGGCTCTCAGCAGAGTGACTGCCCCAGCACCTGGGGGGCCAGGGGGGCAGGGCCAGGGCAGCAGTTCTGAAGGTTCCTGCCCCCAAAGGGAGGCAAAGGAACAAAAGCCAGCTTTCTTGAGTTCCAGAGGGCGGCAGCCCCTGGCCAGAGCACAGAGACAACCCTGTCTTCTCCAGGGGATGGACGGACAGATGCACCGGGCAGACGGCGAGCTGCTCTGGCCAGTTCCCGCTGGGGCAAGAGCTGTCGGTGGCACAGGCCCTGGAGAGCTGTTCGCACATGAGCGTGTGTGTGTATGCACACATGGACACACAAGTACATGTGTCAGCAGGGAAGGCAGCAGGAGCCTGTGCGAGCCGGGGCAGGGCAGACCCTCCTGAGTCTGTGACTCAGAGCACATGGCAGTGGTGTGGCGTGGGAGGAGAGTGTGATGGTCCGGACGGGAGTGTGGAACCGGCTGTGTGTGTGGCCCAGCTGGGTGTGTGTGAGTGTGACGTGCTATCTGCACGTGTCTGGCTGTGCTCAGGCCGTGTTGTGTGGGATGCCCCGTGGGTGCAGCCTGGGTGTGACCATGTGAGTATGGCGGGATGGGGGATTCACAGGGCACAGGCGTGTGCTGCAGAAAGGAGTCCGGTGGTCCATTGTCCTGCAGAACATGTAGGAGAGTCAGGATCCAGCTCAGAGCAGACCCACCAGCCACAACCAGCTTGCAGGGAGTCCCACCGGAGGGCAGCCCTGCTTGAAGGGGCTCTGGGAAGGCCAGGCTGACTGTGAGGGGGAGGGAGTTGCCCTGGGAGTCCAGAGCAGCAGGGCTGCCCTTGGGGAGGTGCTCCTGCCAATGTGGGTGGCCTAGAGTGCACTAGAAGGCCATGGGTCCCCCTGGCCACTCCTCGGGGCCCCTCCCAGGGCCCCGTTCAATTGACCTGCCTGTGGCCAATGCCCTCCAGAGGGGGCGGATTCTCACCCATCCCAGGATTCTGCGGCCCCTCCTGTGAAGCCCATAGTGTCCTCACTGAATGGCCAGTCACCCCATCACTGACCCCTGACTCCATGTGAGGACAGCGCCTCTCTGCTGGGACAACCTCCCCACGCACACTGTCTTCAGCCTGGGCCTCTCACCTCAGCTCCCTCTGCCATCTGCCCACAGGGTCCTCAACAGCCCCTTGGGCTCCTCTCTGCCCCAGGCCAGCATCCTGACAGTGGCCTATTGACCTCCTGGCTACACCCTGGCCCTGTGGCTACCCCCCCACACATGGCTCCCTAAAACTAACCTGCAATAGCCCCTAGGGGACCACACCAGCTCTCCCCTGGCTAGCCAGCATGTGCCCCCTCTCTGACAGCCCCCTCCGTGTCCCTGCTCACCCACTCCTCCATCTGCACCTGCTCCCCTACCCAGCCTGACCCCCAGGCCCCACGACTTCAGCCACTATCTTGCCAGTACTCTCAGCTTCCTTGTTCCTTGCCCTCCTGTCCTATACACCTGGCTGAAAACCAAGTGGTCCCTCTTCTCCACACCCCCAGTCTGCTGGGCACCTGCTATTGCACAGAGAGAACAGAAGGCTGAAGGCATTGGGTTGATGTGACGTCACATCCAGCTACCAAGCCACTAACCAGCCTATGACTACACTCACTTGGCCCTCCGGACCCCTGCCACAGGGGAAGAAGCTCTGACCCTCCTGCCACAGCCAGGCCATCCTACTGTCCCCACAGGGGCCCTCACTCCTAACCCTCCTTCTGTGTCATTAACTGTTACCCCACACACACCGGCCTCTTCCCATCAGCATCCAAGCCGGCTCCATCCCTCAAGAGAGGCATCACTCGAAGTGAGCCCTTCCTGAACTCCACCCCCCTTCCCACTGCCACCCTCTCTCTATCTCTCTTCACAGCCAAACTTCTTAAAAGGATTCTCTATACTCCCTAGATCCACTTCCTTTCCAGCCACTCTCTTGACCCCATCTCCCCCTGCAGCCACTCCTACAAAGTCACAGATGACCTGTGTAGACAAATTCAGCAGCCCCCACCAGTGCTCAGTGCCCTCAGCCTTTCAGCAGAAGTGACACGGCTGATTCTCCCCACTCCTGAAGAAGCTGGTGCATGTACATATCATGTGTGCATGAGTGTATGCACATACGTGTGCATGTGAGGGCCTGTGTACATGGGTATGCATGGGTGTGTATGTGTTGATGTACTCAAATGCATGCATACATGTGCATATAAGTATGTACATAGTCTATGCCTGCAAATGTGTCACAGAGTACAAGCATGTGTGTGTCTCTGTGTGCATGTGTGTGGTGTGTGTTCTGTGTGTGCTTTGTGAATGTACTACATGTTTAGGCATATGTGCATATAAATATGCATTGGTGCATATGTGTACATTTGTGCGCACGTGTGGGTGCTTGTGTTTACATACATGTGCAAACACACTCTGCCCGTGGTAGTCTGTGGTTTTCCTACCTCCTTTCCTCCATCTCAGTCTCCTCCACAGCCTCCCTTCTCACTGCGCCTGCCCCCCTCACTCGCTTCCCTGGCAAGCAGCCCCCAGCCCCCTGTAGCTTCAGAGATTGAAGGCTGACAACATCTGGAAATCCATTCTCCAGCCCCAGAACCACGTGTCCAACCTCCTATGCCCAGGGAAGCTCCCATTATGGCACTCATCATCCTGGCTTAGAACCCTCTGGCATTTGCAGGCCTCCTGTGAGCTTGCTGCTACACCCCAACCTCTCAGCCAGGGCCTGGTGTGTCCCAAGTGCTCTTATACATTTGCCAAATGAATGGATGAGGCCAGGCACAGTGGCTCACGCCTGTAATCCTAGCACTCTGGGAGGCCGAGGCAGGCAGATCATTTGAGCTCAGGAGTTTGAGACCAGTCTGAGCAAGAGTGAGACCCTGTCTCTACTAAAAATGGAAAGAAAATAATTGGCCAACTAAAAATATATAGAAAAAATTAGCTGGGCATGGTGGTGTATGCCTGTAGTCCCAGCTACTTGGGAGGCTGAGGCAGGAGGATTGCTTGAGCCCAGGAGTTTGAGGTTGCTGTGAGCTAGGCTGACGCCATGGCACTCTAGCCTGAGTAACAAAGTGAGACTCTGTCTCAAAAAAAAAAAAAAAAAACCAAATAGATGAAGCAGAGGACACAGGGTGAAGAACGGACAGAAAAACCCTAGACTGGGTTCAGGGACAGGACAGTTTGGTAAGGAGAGGTGAATGCTGTCCCCACCACAGACCACCTACCAAGGTCAGGTCTGTGTCACCTTGCCACTATCTCGTTTCCTCTTCTTCCTCATCCTCTTCATCCTCTTCTTCTTCCTCCTCCAAGTGGCCACGGTCCTTGGAAACGTCACCAACCTCAAAGTTGCCTTCAATGTCTAAGACCTGCAGGTGCTTCAGCCTCCGGAAGGCGCTGTCCACCACAGAGCCCACGGCCAGCTTGTTAAACCTGTGCGAGCCGTCCAGCCAGGGTCAATGCCAGGAGCCCGGCCCCAGAGTCCCCTGCCTACATCCCCGGAGGTGAAAGGGGAGGGACGGTGGCACAGTGAGGCACCATGTGTGATGGAAAGTACAAGTTGTTCAGGGTAGCCACAGCCCAGGACAGGGGCTGGCGTGGGGCAAGCCCCCTACAAAGCAAGGGGTCCCTGTCTGCATACACTTTCACTGCTATGTCAGGAGTGAAAGCTCCAGGGCTCTCTGCCCACCTCTGGCATTTACCCCAGACCTGAGGCTCCTGGGCTAGGCAGCCTGGTGCCACCAAGGTGCCTGGTGTGGCATGGTACGGAGGCATGGGACACTCAGCATAGGCAGGTGGAGGCAGGAGCTCTGATCTCAGGCCCCTCAGCTCTCCACCTCAGCTCCCCTGCAGAAGCCTGAGGCATGTGTCATACCACCCAATGTCACCAAGCCCTGGGCCTCTGGGCCACAGAGTCCCTGGGAGTGGACCTTTGCTCTGCTCTGTCTCTTTCTATATGATCTGGGGGCAGGGCTGGTGGCAGGTGCTGGGAAGAACCACCCTGGCTCTGCTGCAGGGAAGTCCCTCAGATCTTCCTGAGCGGGTCCTCTGACCCATTCCGAACCCCAGCCCCAGCCCCACAGCCCAGCCAGGACCTGCACAGCTATTGCCCAATGTTTGTGGACACAGCAGTCACCTGTGCTCTCTGGGCCTCAGCTTTCTCAGCTATGAATCAGGAAGATGCTGTCTGGGGTCCCTTCCTGCCACACTAACACTAATGACACCCGTGTGCACTGGTTTTTAAAGTTTCCAAAGCCCTTTTACAAACCTACAAACCATATCAGGCCTGGCCAGGACTGTCCCCACCCTTGAGAGCTGAGAAAACAGATGCTTGGTGGGGTCCTGTGACCCATTCATGGTCACACAGCCAGTCAGTGGTGGGACCAGTGATCTTTGAACACTGACCTCCACCTGCAATTGTTCCCGGGTGCCTCGAATGTCCTTCCAGAGCTGGGGCAGGCCCCAAGGGGGTGTGTGAGGGGCCACTGGGACCTCCTACCTGAGAAAGATGCCCTTGAGGTTGGGTGTAGAGTCAAAGGCATTGGCAGGCACGGTGCTAATCTTGTTGTTCTGCAGGTACAGGTACTCGAGTGACTCGGGGAGCCCCTCGGGGATCTCTGTAAGCTGGTTCCCAGCAATGTCCAGCAACTGCAGGGGTGACCAAGGGAGTCAGGGACTCCCACCTGTGCAAAGCACTTAATAGCTTATAAAACCCCCAGCAAGTCCCTAGCTTATCTAAATCTAATGATAACCCTGCTGGGAGCAGGGAGGAGGAAGTCTATAACTATCCCCATTTTCCAGGTGGGGAAACAGGCTCAGAGAGCTTGAGTGATCTGTCCAAGGCTACACATCCTATAAGAGGCTGGAACCCAGTGCACCTGACCCCGAACCCTTGTTAATTGTTGTCTGTCCTACCCAGCCCCTCTGCCTTCCCACACAATTCACAGCCCAGAAGTTTGGGTGTCACAGTCCTTCCTTCTTAAAACGCTTGTTATTCCCGTCAGACTAAAGACTTCAGATGGGCAGAGACCAGGGATCCTCCAGTCTTCGAATCGCACCCCACTGGTCCTGGATGGGAGGTGCATGGGTGGGGCTGCTAATTTAAGGGCCTCAGGGGACAGTGTGCAGGAGCTAGGAGTGAGGGTGTGAGGCCCACAGTTACCCAGCACAGCAGCCAGGCTCCCGGTTGGTCAGTCTCAGTCACCATGTGCCTGGGGTCCCGAGCCGGCAGCCAGGGATGTGGGGATGGGCTTCCCAGGGAGCAGGACAAATGCAGTGTTGGGAGAGCTGGGCGTGCACTGGCTCTGAGGCCACCCTTTCCCAACCCACACACCTGTGCAGCCCCGGGGGTACTCTGTGGTCCCTAAGCCCCCTTCCTCACACCGAGAGGCAGGTTCAGGGCTGGGAACCAGAGGCGGTGAATCCAGAGAGCCAGGCAAGTCAGGATTCAAGGGGAGCACAAGCTTCATCCTTTGGGAGCCTCCCTGCCACCTCCCCTACCCAGCAGAGCTCCCTGCCTCCCACTGTGTGGCCAAGCACTCAGCGCCCTCCACGCATCTCTCCCTCAGCATTTCTTCACCACATGCCAAACACCCTTCTCGCCCATGGGCACAGGGGACAGGGAACCCACTGAGACACTGCCACTGTCAGGAAGCCAGTCTGGCAGGGGAGATGGACACAAAATATGACGATGACAAGCCTGTGGGATTGGGCTGTGATGAGAAAGTCCAGGGGAGGGTCCTGCCCCAGCCTTGGGGCAGGGGAAGCTTTTCAGGGGAGTAGAAGGCAGGCAGCACAGGGAGGGGCTCCAGAGTAGCGGGAGCAGGTGCCTGTAGAAAGATCCAGCATGAGGAAGAGGCCCCCACCCTCACCAGACATCCCTGGTCCAGGCCCAGGGAGGCATCTGTCCTGCCCATCACTGGTAGAGAGGTGGGGGTTTCCTAGAGAGGGTGACGCTTGAGCGGAGTCCTAAGTACACGCTCCAGAAGGGCAGGGGCCTCCATCTGCCGTATCCTCCACTGGGCCCCAGTCCTAGACCTATGTCTGGCACGCTGGGGGCTTGGCACGGGCTTGTGGAATGAATGAGTGAACAAGTAGCTGTCCCCAGGGAAGAGGGGCCAGAATGAGCTGGGAGCAAGGGCAGAGCAGGCCTCAAAGGCAACAGCAAGGGGTCTGGCTCGGGTTCTAAGGACAATGGGGAGCCACAGAAGGGTTCTGGGCAGGAGCATGAGACGGGCATTTGTTTTTCAAGCTGCTCTTCACCGCACACGGAATACAGTAGTGGAGGGCTCCTCGGAGGGTGAGGCCCAGGAAGGGAGTGGGCGGCCCGGCCTCAGATGCAGGCCACAGGGACGTGGTGGCAGAATGGCAGGGTTAGGCATCGAGGAGGGCTGCTGGCAGGGGCAGTGGTGAAAAAGGGGATGTCAAGGGGCTTCCAGGCTTCTTGTGGGCACCTGGTAGATGTCATCGTGTCCATTCAGCGAGTTAGAAAGTGCAGCAGGAGTGGACATGGAGAAGAGGCTCCCGAAGAATGTGTGAGAGAGACAGCACCGATGGTGGGATACTGTCTCAGCAGCGGGGGCTGGGGAAGGAGAGCCCCCCCTGCAGGAACAGCTGCCCCATCCTACCCCCACCCAGCCCCTCCCCCAGCCTCCCCACCCTCTGGGCCTCTCCCTTGCCCTCTACTCAGACACCCTGACCTTGCAACAACCCACTGGACTTCCACAGACCATTCAGCCATCCCTCCACAGGCATTGGCTGTGGGCCTGCAGTGACACAACAGCCTCAAGGCCTGCTCCTTATTCTGGCTCGAGGAGTTGGCAATAAACAAGCAAAGAGACAACCTAGTGTCCAGAAGGGATGAGGGTTATAAAGAAAAACAAGGCAGAGGAAGGCCAGAGCGTGCAGGAAGGCCTCCCGAGGGGGTGACATTTGAGCAGAGCCCTGAGGACATCTGGGGCAGAGAGGACAGCAATGCAGAGGCCCTGAGCCTCTCAGGTCTGGGTGTGCAGGGCAGAACCTGGTAGGGCCAGCAAGGAGCCACTGGAGTGGCTGTCAGTTCCTGACCTGGTAGTACCTTGTCCTCCCGCCCAAGTTCTCTGATGAATTTTTCAACAATGCTCATAGAGTTGGGAGGTTTCACCTGTTATCAAAGGAGGCTGGATTCATGGGCCCAGACATCCCTGCCTGACTCTGACCACGTGGCCACAGCAGTCACACCCACCGACCAGTGCCAGAATGCCACCGGAGTAGACTCCCGTAGCCCTCCGCAGACTGATGAGGTCAGCCCACCCCCACCCCACCATCTCCACCTAGAGCCCCAGCCTTCTCCAAGCACCTATTCCCAAGCTGTCTCCAGTCCTGCAGAACCAGGGGCCCTGCCTGCAGCCCTGACCACCCTTCGCACCAGCCTGCTCAAGCCTACATCTGTGGGTGGTGAGCTCAGCCTGGCCACACCAGCTGTGCCCGCAGGTAGGCCGGGCTGACGCAGACATGCCAGCCACACCCTCTGGGTGGCCTACCTCCCCCTACCCAGCCACTCCAGCCTCACTTGAAGGTGAATGCGCTCAGCTGCCCATACCAGAGGAACCTCCCTCACTGCCCACCCTACCCGCCCCTTCACCCGGCCCAGCAGATGGGTGGGCTCAGGGCAGCCGCGCCAGTACTGCCCCTCACGGCCATGGCCCCGTCCTCTCCAGTCCGCCTTACCTGCAGACCAGCGAGGTCCACCCAGGCGCGGGGGCCGAGGGCCCGGCTGCGCAGTCGGTTGCCGGTGAGGTAGAGCTCACGCAGCTGGGCCATGCCCGCCAGCGCCCCGCGCGCCAGGGCAGCCAGCTCGTTGCGCTTGACCTTCAGCACATGCACGTTGCGGGGCAGCCCGGGCTGCAGCGTGTGGAGCCGGTTACCGGACAGGTCCAGCGAGCGCAGCAGGCGCAGCTTGCGGAAGGCGTCGCGGTGCATCTGCTGGCTGGTGATGCGGTTGTAGCTGAGGTTGAGCTCCTCCAGGAAGTAGGTGGTGGCGAAGTCATCGCGGCCGATGCCGGTGATCTGGTTGTGCAGGACCATGAGGGTGCGCACGCGGCGGGGCAGGCCGCTGGGCACGCGCTCCAGCGCGTTGTTGTACAGGTGCACCGTGTGCAGCCGCTTGAGGCCCTGGAAGGCCCGCGGGTGGATGCCGGGCGCGCGCAGCTGGTTGCTGTGCAGCAGCAGGTACTCCAGGCTGCGGATGGGCGTCAGCACGTCGGCGTCCACGCGCTGGATGGCGTTCTTCTCCAGGTGCAGCAGCACCAGGCTGCGTGGCAGCCCTGCCGGGACCCGGGTCAGGTTGTTGCTGGACAGATCCAGGTACTCCAGGCTGGAGAGCTTCCTGGGGGAGGCAGGGAATGAGCAAGGCTGGCAGGACCGCACACTGCGCTTGTTTCCACCGTTTTCCCAGGGGAAGTAGCAGGGGAACCGCTTCTCATTCATCCCAGCTCTGCCACTCAACTCACTGGGGGCCTCAGTCCTCTCTGAGCCTCCCACGGGTTGACTCAATGATACATTGGTATGGGAAGGAGTTTATTCGAAGACCACTGTTTAACCTTGGTTAGCCTTTTATAGCTACATTGTGCCTTAGAAAATGAAAATACATTTGCTTTCAACAAGAATGCTTGAGTTTGTATTTTGTACCAAGAAGCCAGCCTCTGCACACACTCCCCTGCCTCACTGGAATCTTGGCAGGCCTTGCCCATACATATTATTTGCTCTTAGGAACAGAAATGTCAACAGAGGCACAAGCCCCAAAGTTCCTTCTCCAGTGAAACCGGCCAGAGGAGGTGGGCAAGGGGTGTGTGTGGGATGGTGTGGCTGGGTGGTGGCCCCAAGAGAAGCTTGCTGGGCACACGGTCGCACTAGGATCTGGTGAGAGGGGGACTCACCAGAAGGTCTCATTGTCCAGGCCCTCGTCAGTCAGGTAGTTGTTCTGCAGGTACAGCTCGCGCAGGTTGCTCAGCTCGCTGAAGGCCCCTGGTGGGATCTTCTCCAGCTTGTTGTTCTGAGGGTGGGAAGGAAGGGAGGGGAGTGTAAGGGTAGGCCGAGAGGCAAGGTCAGGCCCTCAGGATGACATATGGAGAAGGGTCTGGGGAGCCACCAGGAGGGGACCCAGGCCCGGAGCATCCCAGGTGTGGTGCTGACAGCTCCCTTAACACAAGCCACACCAAAGACCAGGTGCCCAGGCTCTGCCCGCTTCTACATAGTGGCTCTGTGCTCTCAGCCCCCCAGCCCGGCTTGGGCAGTGCCTGTGCACATACGGGCCTGACCTCTTCCCCCTGCAGGTCCCGGCCCTGGTGCCTGGCCATGGGGTCTACTTTTCTCCTCCCTTCCCTCTCCCCTCCCTACCTTGAGGTGCAGCTTGTACAGAGCAGGCGGCAGGTGCTTGGGCACGTGGCGCAGGAAGTTGCTGGACAGGATGAGGATCTCAACGTTGCTGGAGCCATTGAACATGTTGTCCGGCAGCCCGGCATCCGCCAGCTTGTTGTTATGTAGGTACACAGACCTGGGGGTCGAGGCACAGGTCCTCACCCCACCTGGGCTCCCCCGCCCCCTAAGCCAGCTCACCTGGTGAGACTCCAAACCCTTGCTCAGGCTAATTCTGGATCCCAGGGCACTCTCCTCCCATCCAAACCCAAGGGTGCAGTTAGGAGAGCCGCAGACACTGCCCACACAGCTGAGAGAACCAAGGACCAGAAGGGGCAGTGCCCTACCAGAGGTGGTCCCATAAGTTAGTGGCAGAGATAGGATCTCCTGACTCCCAGTCCAGGCTCCTCCACACCTTTCAGGGTTCTCAGTCGGCCCCCAGCTGTTGCAGCCCAGAGTCCTTTCCTCCCTCTCAGCTCCTGTTTCCCTGCCTGTCTCCCCCAAGTAGCCTGGCTCTGAGTTCTCCGGGGCTTCCTGAACACAGGGCCTATCCCCATCTGCCTCTTTGTCCCTGGTGACCAGCACAGGGCCTGTCTCAGAGGAGGTGACCCTCGTTCAGTCAGCAAATATACAGTGAGGAAATATATAGCAAATATACAGTATATATATTGTAATATATAATATATTATTAATATGTTAAATATATATGCACATGTACAGACTATGTACATAAACAAATAAATATATGCTATGTGCCAGGACTGTTCTAGACTCTGAAGACCTACCCATGGGCACAATCAATAAGACTGTGCCCTCGTGGAGCTAACATACTAGAAGGAGGGAGACAAGGGACAAGATGCATGTGTATAAGATATAGCTCAGTCTCGCTGTGCAGCCTCTCTTGCGCCTCAGCCTTCTCATCTGTGGGATGGGGCCATGCACAGTGACCCTAGGTCCTCAGGCAGATGGAGAGAGTCAAGAGAGATGACAGATTCAGGGACAGAAGCAGCGCTGGGGTTGTCCAGCCCAGCCTCCTTCCTGGAGGAGGCTCCACCGCAGCCCCCACCCCGCCGCAGCACCGCCCCGCCCAGCTGGCACACCTGCGCCCAGGCGCTCACTCCTCCTAAGGCAGCTCCAGCGCAGGGCAGCTCTGCCTGTTGGAAGAGGCTTCCCTCCCCTAGGGGCTGGGAAGTGGGGGGGCATCCTCCCCCAGCTCCCCACAAGTCCTGCAGGCAACACTCTGTCCTTGACTCCTAAACCAGTCCTCCTGTGCTCCTCCAGCCCCCAAGTGTCCTCCACTGCACGGCAAGCCCCTCCTCCAAGGCCTGTCTGTGCCTCACACTGGGCAGACAGCCTCCACCTCAGCCCCTGCCCTGTCCCCAGCCCAACCCCAGGGTCATCCCTCTGACCTCTGACCTCAAGTTTGGCTTCTGGCCAAAGGTGAGCCCGTAGATCTTGGTGAGATAGTTGGCAGCAAAGTCCACGCTGATCAGGGCGTTTGGCAGGAATCGGGGTGCCAAGGTCAGCTGGAAAGGGAAGCGTTGGGGCCAAAAGACCACTGGAGGAGCAGAGGCCAGCCCTGGGTCCCACTGCCTGCTGCTCATGAGGGCCCTTCCCTGTGTCTTCCCTGCAACCAAGGCCTCTTTCTAAAATGGAAACTTGTCCCACTCCCCTCATGGAACAAAAGCAAAACCTCCCTGGCTCCCCACAACCCTTAACTTGGCATTCAAAGCCCTTAGGACCTGTCCCCTGCCTGCCCAGCCTCCAGGGTTAACCTGGGTGGGCGAGGGGTAGCAGCAGGTGTGGCTTTTAAAGGCCGCTATGAGGACAATGGGGAGGCAGGTGAGGAGGCAGGACTCCAGGTGGCCCAGTGCCCGTGGGGACTGGGAACTTGCAGTGGGCCTGCACCTGGGTGAAGAGCCAGAATCCAGACACACTCCTGGCTGTGGCTGGGACCAGTGGTGCCATAGATGGCTGGAGATGCCCTTTACAGCAAGGGAAAGGTGGAGGGGGATTCGGTTTGGGGGCTATGGGCAGGAAGCAGTGTCCTACTTCCATTAGACTCTGGGGGAGATGTCAAGTTGGTAGGAGATCTTTGAGTCTCAAGCCAGAGGATTAGAAAGGGCTGGAGACAGCCACCAGACATGGCCACGATGCAGATGGGAGTCAAAGCCTGGGAGGCAGCAGGTCACCCCGGGAGAGTTCAGAGAGAGAAGGGGACAGAATGCCAGAGCACACCAAATATTTTGAGCTTTAGTACATTTGTGCTTTCACTCATGCTGTCCCTTCTACACTGCAGAGCCCCCCTCCCCAGGCTGGAATTCTGTTACCCTTCATGGCTCTGCTCAAATGCCATCTCCTCCAGGAAGTCCTCTAAGTGCCTTCTCCCCAGTGGGGACAAGCTCTACCTTCCCTACACTCCTGTAGGGTTCAGCCTCTGTCTCCATCCTCTGACACACTCTGATGCCCTGAGTTACAGGCGGGGGTCTGTGTCTCCCTCACCCGCCACCCAGGGCCATGTCTGAGCAGAGACGGGAACCCAGTGGACAGCCCAGAAAAGGCCCTGGTGAAGTTCATGGGACTCAGGGAAGACAACTCCAGGACAGAGCAGCACACCTCTCCTGCCTCAAGCCCCTCACCTTGTTGTTGGCCAGGTACAGGTAATTGAGGTTGGTCAGATGCTCAAACGCCTCCTCTGGGAGCCCTTGAAAGGACAGGCGTGGGTCAGGGCCCTGGATGAGGGATGCCACGAGGGAGCACAGCGAGCGCCCACCCCACTTCTCATGACGGGGGAGGCGGAGGCAGCTCGGATCCCTTCCCAATTGGTCCCAAGGCGCCTGCCCAACCCCATTTTTGTCCTCCTTGCTCATCATACAAGCCGGAGCTCAGAGGAACAAGCAGTCAAGTGTCTGCTGAGGGAGTGAATGATTCCTCGCCCTGACTGGGGATGATCCTGGTCAGGGCAGGCCACCAGCACAAGACCCAGCCTGAGCCCCCAGGAAGGGGTCCTCCCCTCGGGGACAGCCCCAGAGGGCTCAGAGCTCCTCTTCAGCTATGGGCAGGTGGGGCTGCACTAGGAAGGGCTGCATGTGGCGCAGAGCTGTGGCCTCCCCGCCACCTGGCTCGCCCTGCCCCATCTGGCCGATGCAGTGTCAGGACTGCGCTGTTACTGGGAGCCCGGCCAGGCTGGCCTTTCTCCAGTCCGACACTGGCCTCTGACTCTCGGTTCCGGGCTCCAAGACCCCCGGACGCTGGGACTCACCCAAGTGTCTAACAAGAGGGAACAGTTACATAAACGGTACAGCGTCCCTCCACGGAATACCCTGCTGCCGCCGTGTGAAAGGATGGTGAGAGTGTTTAGCAACATGAGAAATACTGCTGAACTACTTGCTAGGGTTAAAGTATCTATAGTGTGGGCTCAGCTTTGGGTTTAATAACACACACACAAAAAGACTGGATTGGATTATGGTGATGGCTGCACAACTGCATAAACTTACTAAAACGCATAAAACTATACCTTAATATTAGGTAAATGTTATGGCATATAAATTATACCTCAAGAAAGTTGCTTTTTCGAAAATGGAAAGAAATATACCAGAATATCAATAGTGATTAATTCCAAGTGGCAGAATCATGACTGGTTTTCTCTTTCCATTTTATTTTCCTAATTCTCTATCCTAATCATATATTATTTTCATCATCAGGGAAAAAAACAACTTTAAAATTGAAGGACTCTACAACTCTGATTCTAAAGCCCTCTGAATTGAAGGTCCTATGACAAGGTCCTAGGAAGCTAAGCTTCCCTGAAGCCTCTGCTCTGACCTGTCCCCCAGGTCTCAGATACACCCAGGACAGCTTTTAGGCAACAACAGGGAGCCCCTGCCCGTGTGGAGCCGGTTCTCATGCAACCAGCCCTCCACCAGCTGGCCCAGGCCTGCTCTTTCCACACCCCGATGTGCAGGGCCCCGCTCTCCCCATGGGCACCCAGCACTACCCAGGCCCTTGAGTCTGGCCTGGTGTCCCTGATCCTGGGCTCTGGGTGACCTCTCACCTCGGGAAGTCAGGCGGTTGTTCTGGAGGTTCAGCGTCTCCAGCCGGTGCAGCCGAGAGAGCTCCTCGGGGTAGATCTTCTCCAGCTGGTTGTTCTGGGGGGTGCAGAACAGAAGGAGGCAGTGTCAGCCTGGGGTGCCCAGGGCTGCTGCCCCTGCCCTTAGCTTCAGTGGCAGGAGCCAGTCCCTCAGTTGGGCCCCTCCCTTGGGATACTCCCCCATGGCAGACAGAACCTGGTCTAGGCCTGGACATGGGCACACAGACCTGAGTCCTGCCTTCAAGGAGCCCATGCGTGGACATTCATGGGCATGCTATCTCCCCCCAGACCTGCTCCCTGAGTGTTCCCACTTGGTGACAGGCAGCCATGGCTGTTACCCAAGCCAGAAACCACTTTTGCTTCCCTTTCTTAGCCCTGCAGTCCCCACTGTCTTTGGAACACTTTAAACCTAGGTAGGTGCCACCTCCTCCAGAAGCCTTCCTGGGATGGACTGGGGCTGGACCAGGAGACTGCTCTGGGCCCCTAGCACAAGTCCTTTCGTTTCTATCTGACAGCTCTACCTGTTTAGGTCTCTGCCTCGCCCACAGGCCACGAGCACCTGAAAGGCAGGATGCATTCAAGTCTTCTCTGCCTGCCCAGGACCCAGCATGGGACCCGAGGCATGGAGCAGGTACCCAAGGGACAGTTTGTGTATGAATGAATGAGCAGATGAACCAATGGTAAGAACTGTCCTCAACGTGTCCCCTTCCCTCATTGGCTACCCTGGCCTTGGGCTCCCACAGCTGCCAGCCCAGACCCACCAGTGTGTGGGCACAAGCCAGTCACATTCCCTCGCTGGACTGAGCTCCTCTGGAAGTGGGTGTGACAGCTCCTCCCTCTCCCCTAGGGCCCCTGGGCCACACGAGGCTATGATGGTTACACCTGCACTCCTAGAGTCCTCCCAGTCTGAAACACCATGTCCCTTCTCAATGTCCAAAATCTAGTCTGCCCTCAGCTGGAGAGAGCTCTCTGTCCTCTGAGGCCACAGAGTACTCCCGTCGGGGCCTGCCTCACTCTGACTTTCCTGGCCCTGTAATGGTGTCTGTGGTGCCCTGACTGTCTATTCAGAGGGTCGGCTGCGGGGCAGGTCTTTGTCCATTTTCAGACAGAGCCTGACTGCTTAGTGGGCCTCAGCCCAGACTCTTCTAAGTGACAAAGCAGGTTGTAATATCACAGTGCTCTGTGATGGGGACATCAGGAGAGGTGCCACATGGGTGGGTCCAGGACTCACCTGATATCTGGTGAAACAGCAGCTTTGGAGCCAGCGGCCAGGGCTGTGATCTTGGCTCTGGCTCTTATCAGCTGTGGGACTTTGTAACTCTCCCAGCCTCTAAGTGTGACCTCCCTAGCACCCTGTATCTGGGGGTGGGAGCCACAAGTCCTGGGGGTTCTGGGTGAATAGGTTGCAGTGAGTGCTGGGGGTTCTGGATGCCACACGTGCAGGAGGGGCAGCCCTGGTGACCTCACCTGCAGAGACAGGTGGTTGGTGCGCTCAGGCAGGTCCCCCGGGAACTCACGCAGGTCGATGCCGCCACAGTCCACAACACCCTCCTGGGAACAGGCACAGTCTCGGGGGCAGTCGATTGTGGCTGGGCCAGGCGCTGGCTCCTCAGGGCTCAAGACCAGCACCGGCTCCTCCTCCACAAATTCATTCTCTTCAGGGCTCAGGCTATGGCCACCACTTCGGCTAAACGGCGGGACCCTCACTGCCAGCACAGGACCTAGGTGCAGCTGTGGCGGCAACAGCAGCAGGAACAGCAGCGCCCTGCTCCGGGCCATGGTGCCTGCAGGCGGGGCCGAGTCAGACCCATCGTGGCACCAGGGCTGCCCTAACCCGTTGGGTACACTGGGCACACAGCTAGGACCCTCAAAAGTCATGATGGGGCCCTCCTAGGCACAAAGCAGTGCCCACTCTGGGCCCTGTCCTCAGCACCCAGCTCATCTACTGCCTCCCCAGCCCAACCCCAGCAGGCTGCCCTCTGGAGGGGCTGGGGTGAGGTGAAGCCCTGTCCTTAGGGCAGGTCTGCAAAACCTTCTGCAACCTTCACCAGGCCTAGCCCTAAGGAAGCTGCACCCCTGTTTCCCAGAAGGGGAAGCTAAGGTACCACCGGGACTTTGCTGAGTTCTTGCTACCCTGGCACACACGGTGCTGGGAGCCTGTCCCTCTGCCAGCAGCCATGGGCCATGGCGAGCCAGCACCAGCAGGGTGCATCCCAGCTCTGCAGCTGGCCGCTCGCAGACCTTCAGGACTCGGCCCTGCCTCTCTTCCAACTCCCCACCTCAGCTGCCCCCAGTTATTTTATACGGTCTATCGCAGGGGTCCTCAAACTACGGCCCACGGGCCACATGCGGCCCACCGAGGACATTTATTTGGCCCGCTGGGTGTTTTTGCCGCTGCTGCCTGTCCTGCTTAGCAGCCGACTTGTCCCGGGCCCACAGTGCGCATGTGTGGAATGTGTGCCGCACTCTCCAATGGCCCTCCAATGGTCTGAGGGACAGGGAACTGGCCCCCTGTTTAAAAAGTTTGAGGACCCCTGGATTTCATAGTTCCTCCAGGCCTTTGCACATGCTGTTCCTTCTGCCTGGAATGCCTGTCCCCCCACTTGAGCAATCAGCAACTTCTTTTCCGGAACCAACTCCGGTGTGATGACTGGGGAGGGGATGCCCAGGGCTGTCTGGTGCTGTGTTCCCCCAGGGCTTAGCACTAGTTGGGCTGCGAATAATGAAGCTGTCTTTTTCCCACACAGGTCGGTGAGCAGCTCTCTGTGTCCCGGTGTAGGCCAAGCCCAGAGCCTGGCACAGGGACAGCATCAGTGCATGGAGCCGCTGCTGCCCACACGGCCTCCCAAGTTCCATTAGGGATGCTTATGCCCTCAGCCGCCTTCACCAGGGCCTGATGTGCGCACGTGACCACTGCCCCTGCAGGAGACCACTCCCCAGCATGGTCCCCTGGTGCATCAGGGAGAGGGGTGCTGGGGATGGCGCAGGCCCACGGAGGAAGATGCTGGGTGCTACTGTCCCAGCAGTCCCCTGGGCCTGGGCTCAAGCCTGGGTCTCTGAGTTCCCTTCACAAGGACTCACTTAGACAACATCTCTGATGTGTTAATTGTGACAGGTGGTAGCTCAGGGATAATGACTCTGAAGTCCATAGACCCCAGTTCAAGTCCCACCTCTACCAAATAGCACCACCTCGGTGAGCCTCAGTTTCCTCATTTATACAATGCAGATAAACATCTAAACTCACAGCTTCTGTGAGGAGTAAGGTAGCAGATGCAAAGCACCTGGCCCCGTGAGGTGGCGAGGAGCCACCGTCACTGCCGTAGGACTACACACAGCACTGCGCTCCATTAGGAGAGCAGGAGGCGCAGCAGCGAGTGTCCAGCCGGCGCTCGGGGGGCGTCCACTGCTGAGCTGAGCAGCCACGAGCACGTGGCTCATGCTGAGCCTCTCTCTCTGCCACCAGAGCAGGGGCCACGACCCATAGCGCAGGCAGAAGGTTGTGACGAGATGCTGGGCCTGGAAGGGTTTGGTAAACTGGGAGCTTGATGCTGATGCTGACGTCTAGTGAAACAGCAGCTCTGAAGCCAGCGGCCAGGGCTGCGATCTCGCCTCTGGCTCTTATCAGCTGTGGGACTTTGTAACCCTCTAAGCCTCAGCTTTTTCACCTGTCCTTGGGGATGATGGCAGAACTGTCCTCATGGGGAGATTGTGAAGAATCAGTGAGATGCATATACTGCACACAGTAAGTGCTCAGTAAACGTTGGCTCTTGCTGCGTTAATCACCTGCTCCATGGGCATGGCCTGCACCCGCCCACACCACTGCCCATTCCAGCCTCCCCTGCTTCTTCCCCTTCCCTTGTCTAGATCCCACTTGGGCTTTTGGGCCCTGGCCCAGACCTACCCCTCCCAGAAGGTGCTGCAGACGCTCTAGCCATCTATGAATTCCTGCGACCCGTGGCTGCCATGGTATTTCACTTAGCTCAGCCGACTCACTGAGGTGAGACCCCATGTGTGCCTGCCCTGTGCTAAGGACTGGCAACACAGGAGAGGTGGATAAGGTCCCTGCCCACCCAGACTGGGGTGGCAGTGTAAAAGGGACCCCAAGGGGCACAAGGCCCCAGAGGGAGGAGGTGTGAGGAGAGAGGAGTGGTAGCCAGACTTGGTGTCCCCATGGGTCCCCATGGACTACTCAGACTCAAGCCTGGCAAACAACCAGGGAGCCCAGCACACACACAGCTCCTAGGCTCCAGGGATCAGTCGGCAGCAACGAGTGATGCCCACAATAGCCTGGCACTGTGCTCGCCCTGTCATGCCCCTGCAGCCCCTGCCCTCTGACCAAATCTCCAGTCCAGTCTCCAGACCATCATTCCTGGGAACATTATAAAACCCACAGCTAGCACAACAGTCTTCAACCCCTGGAGCTGCCAGGGTTAGACTAGAGCAAGCCTCCTGCCTCCTTGCCCATCTGACCCCACTACAGACCTGGGTTCTGAGAGGAGGAGTGTGGGTACAGACCTGGACCCCAAATTCAACTAGGGCAGAAGGCCAGGGAGAAAGATCCAGGGGAAGGAGTACTGTCCCCCACATACCCTGTGTACTCATTGGACAGGCTGTTTCTGCCTCCCGAACCTTCAGTTTAATATCTACAAAAATCTGTAAACTGTATTCATAAAGATATTTAATTCATATTAACATACTGAACCATATTGAAAATATTATCATCACTTTATAGACTAGGGAGAAAGGCCCATCGGGATCAGGCAATGTAACAGCTGTTAAGTGACAAAGCTGAGCTCCCAGCCCAGGTCTTTTTTTTTTTTTTTTTTAATATACAGAATCTCACTCTGTTGCCCAGGCTAGAGTGTGGTGGCATCAGCCTAGCTCACAGCAACCTCAAACTCCTGGGCTTAAGCAATCCTCCTGCCTTAGCCTCCTGAGTAGCTGGGACTACAGGCATGCGCCACCATGCCCAGCTAATTTTTTCTATATATTTTTAGTTGTCTAGCTAATTTCTTTCTATATTTAGTAGAGACAGGGTCTCACTCTTGCTCTGGCTGGTCTTGAACTCCTGACCTTGAGCGATCCTCCCGCCTCAGCCTCCCAGATTGCTAGGATTACAGGTGTGAGCCACCACGCCCGGCCTCCCAGCCCAGGTCTTAACCAACGCTATGCTGCTCTCCCCGGGGCAAGCAGTGGGTGCTGGGGACCCAGACAGAAGACTCAGGCATGGCTTCTGCCCGTCGGAGGCTCACAGCTGCACAGTCCACTGCAGTAGCCACTCGCCACATGTGGCCACTGAGCACTTGAAATGTGGCTAGTCCAAGTAGAGATGTAAATGTTAAAGGTAGTGTAGATGGATTTAAAAGACATGATACAAAAAAGAATGTAAAATACCTCATTAATATTAATGATAGCTCATAAAATATCTCACTTATTGTTATATTGATTACATGATAATATTTTGGATATATTGGATAAAATAAAATAAAATTATTTTTACCAGCTTCATTTTTTGTAACATGGCCTCTAGAAAATTTCACATTGCATATGTGGCGTGCAGTTGTGGCTCACATATTTCTGTCAGACAGTGAGGGTCTAGAGCATTGTGTGTAAACTGAGTATTATAATCCCAGTGTCGTCAGAGTATGATGGGGGAAGCTTAGACTCCACAGCAGCCCTGAGGATGCCTAACCTTCCTGGGGCCTGAGAAGGCTTCCCGGAAGTGATGCCTGATCTGGCCATTCTGAAGGATGAGTGCCAGGCAAAGGGACAGGGCTGCGAGCAAGGGGGTCGGCACATGCTAAGGCCTAGGAGCAAGAGAGGCCATGCTCATGAGACCATCTTGTAGGGATGGGGACTGGGAGTGAAACAAGTGGCCACAAGCCCAGGACAAGAAGGAGGGACCTTCTTGGGAGTGCAACCTTATCTTTAGAAGATGAGGACGGTTAAGAGCAGGAGCCTGGCATGGCAGGTCTGAGGGTGGACTATGAGGCTGTATGGCGGTGGCACAGACATGGGTAAGGAGCCTGGTCCTGGCAGAGAGGGAAGTGCTGGATTCAAAGGAGAAGTAGGAAGAGTTAACGGGGACAGCCACGCTTAGGACTGTGGAATCCTGGAGAGCTCCAGATCTACCCCTGGTTTGCTGTGTGATTTTGGCCATAGTGCTGACCCATCTGAGTCTCAATTTTAAACACTTGTTCTTCTGAGTAAGATAAATAAGCCTCCACGGCCTCTGTGTGCCCAGCCCTGTGTGAGGGCTGTGGGGAAGGACAGAGGAGAGAGCAGACACTGGGCTCCGGGAGCCTCATGTCTGCCTGGGGAGGAACAATTCAAACCCCTGGGACAGAGGACCAGCTCAGTCTGCAGGGAGCGCTTCCTCACACAGAAAGCTTTAAAGACGAAAGGACGTGGGTCCCAATCCAGACTGCTGTGTGAGCCTGGACAAGTCACTTCACTGTTCCGAGCCTCTATTCACTAGTGTAGGAAGTGGAGCTGGGAGCTCCTCATGAGGATGAAACAAAAGGATGGGCTCAGCCGATGCTGGCATCAAGTAGGGGCAACATACATAGGGTTACTGTTACTGAGGAAGGAAGTGGGACCTGCTGTCTTCCCCCATATCCTCCTGGGGAACCAAACCTCAAGGCCCAAAGTAGGCGATTAAGGTGGGACTAGAAGAACAAAGGGGAGGGGAGACCCAAATCGGGAGGCAGATCCTTAGCCCCCAGCACCACCTTCCTCCTCCATTCGGATCGAGTCAAAATCCACTGATCACCTGCTCTGTGCTGGGTCCCAAGCAGCTACATCTTGGTGACTCTAATAGCAATCCCGGCACTAAAAGTTCAACTTCCTAATCTGCAGGCTCAGAACTCGAGCACACAGGGGCACTCTTGCTGCCATTCCCAGAAAACTCCCACTCCCATGCCCCTGTTCTGGGAGGCCTCTCCTGTCCCCTCGGCTGGGTTAGGGTGTGTTCCTAGGTGCTCCCACTGCAACCCAGGCATGGAGTGGGTGCTCAGGAAATGTTTGCTGAATGAATGAGTTTTGCAAGGCAAAGTTGGAAAAGATCCACAATATTGTCTGCTCTGATTCCCTCAGTTTACAGATTAGTATGTTAAAGGCAAGGCCAAGAGTAAAATTTGTGTCTTCTGCCTCCTTCCCAGAGCCGAGAGTTGGTCTGAAGGCTGAGCAGGAGTTCTCCAGGTGAACAAAGCGGGAGGAACTGCACTCCAGGCAGAGGGAAGGGCACCAGCAAAGGCAGGTGTGGGGATGGAGGAAGAGGGAAGTGGTCTAAGGAAGGGTAAACAGGGTCTGGAGGTGGGGCTGGAGACCTAGGCTGCCACTGGCCACTATGCAAAATTGTTGGTGACAGGAGCCATCAACAGTTCCAAGCAAGTCACAGGCAGCACCCTTACTAATGACTCTACCAAGCCTGAAAGTGCCACCATTAGTAACACCCTCCCCAAGAAACAGACAGAAGGGACAAAGCATGCTCCCACAGATGGTGTGAAAACAGGTGATTCTGACACTTCTTAACTTGCACTCTAGACTAGAGCAGATGGGCCCTGGGCCCTAAGAGTGGATATAGGGGGCAGGACCCCAGACCAGTCGCTGGTCTTTCCCAGGGCAGTCCACAGCCTACCTGTAGCGCTACGAGCCCCGGGATCTGGCGGGTCCCTCCTGCCTCACCCCGCCTTCCCAGCATGGAAGGTTTCTATATGAGGCAGCGGTGGGGCACAGAACCACCCAAGGGCTCTCCTGGTTCACACCAGCGGCGCCTCTTGGAGTGGAGCAGACCATAGCTTCCTCTTCCCCCGGCCAGCCTGAAGGGCCGACTTGGACGCTAAGGTTGCGGGGGCCTCCACCTGTCCGTAATTCATTCGCCCCAAGCCCCGGGCGCGCATCCCTCTGCGCCTCCCGACTAGGGATTGTCAGCTCCGCAGACACCCAGGCCAGGGTGCAGGAGGCCCCTTGCCACCCTTGCCGCCGCGCTTGCTCCTCTCCAGAAGGCTGCAGCTACCTCCTAGCCCCTGCTCCAGCCCCGGAGGCTTCCAGGAGCTTGCCACCTCCTCTTCCACCTGACGGCGCGTCAGGTATTCCAAGGCCACCATCTCACTCCCCACTCAGGGACCTGCAACCTGGGGCTTCCGCTGCCACAGCAGAAGCGCGCGGACCCCGCTCCTCGCGCTCTGCGGACCCCCACTCCCACCCCGTCCTCCGTCTAGCTGTCCCGGCCGGGAAGCAGCGGCGTACAGACTCGCCAGGCCGCCCTCACGGAGCTAAGTTGGGCGACAGACACAGCGGCCGGTGAAGCCGAGCCCTGGGGCGCGTCCAGCGGCTGACAAGCCCTGCAGGCAGATCTCTGCCCCTCTCTGGGCCTCAGTTTCTCTGTCTGTAAAGAGGTCGGAGGGTGGACTCGCCGGGACCCCTGATGAGTTGACGTGGAAAGACCCGGGGATACTCTGTGCCCCGGCTCTAAGCACAGGGTCCACGCCCCTCCGCAGTTCCACCTGCCCCCCACATTCCCTGTCGCCCGCCCTCGTCCTTCCACTCCCCCGCATCCGCCCTCAGATTCTTTCCAGATGTGCGCAGCGGGAGGGGCCGGGGACTGGGTCCAGCCTCTGGTTAGAGAGGAGAAAAGGCCCCTGCCTGGGTCCTGGCTGCGCAGGGGTCGCACCGGGAGGGAGACATCTGCCGCCGTGCCCTCCGTGCAGGGTCAGACGGAGGGGCGAGATGCGGCGGCCCCGCTCCAGACAGCAGCTAGGGCCGTCCGGAGAGCGGGAGAAGTCTGAGTCCTCTGCCCAGGCTCGGCCCCAGCCCCTGGCCCACCCCGGCCGCCTGCGCCCCGTACCTGCTGCGCCCCGCGCCGCGCCGCGCCCCGCCGGCCGAACGCTCCTCCCCGAGTGTCAGCTGCGCTCGGCGGGCTCGGGCTCCTTCCATTCAAGTCGAGCCGTGCGCTCCGCGACGCAAGTTTTGTTGTGAATTTTCTCCACCCCGCCTCTCCCCCGCCCCCCCATCCTCCCCCACCCCGTACATCTGCTGGACGCCGGCCTCCTCCGGACACAGGCGTACGGTACCCCCAGGCGCGGGGCGCAGGGGGTGGGGGCGAGGGCCTGCCCCCTCCCCGCGCTGGGGTTGGCGGGGCCCCACTTCCCCGGGAGGCAGAGCCGCCGCACCGGCCCCTCTCAGCCCGGGCGGGGCCCGCCGCACCACGCCCCCCCTCCAGGAGAGCGGGAAGGCGGGTGTCTCGTCCGCGACGCTTCCTAGTTCCCAGCCCTCCGCACTGGAACTGGACCCCCTTTAGGCCCCAGCACCTGAAAGGAGGGCTGGGGAAAGGGCCCCTTCAACCCGGTGCCTCTGAGCTCAGTTTCCTACTCAAGACGAGGATTTGCAACCGCTCCAGGCACGAGTACCTTTCCCTTCACTCTCCCACCCTGGGGTCCTGGGCCGTGGCTAACAGGGCCGCCAGCCAAGACCCTGCTGGACCTCTTCCCGGAAAAGTTCCCCACTCTTCACCCCACCCTCAGCCCCAACCCCTGTTGGGCCTGGGCCCAAGGCCTGGTGAGCCTTGAAGGACAGTAAACCGGGCTGGGAGTCGGGTGCATGCGGATCCCGGTCGTAGGGGGACAGGGAGGGTGAACAGAGAGCCCTCACGGCACCATATTGCTCCCAGGAGCTGCAAACGTTTCCAAGTAAGGAAGCATTAACTACTAGCAGCTGAAGCAACACTGTTTGGCGCCAGGGGCTTCGGTGGTGGAACAGGCAGTGGGGCTGGGTTTAGGTGGTACTTGGCACCTCCTCTGTGTAATAAGCCTCTCCCCCATTACCTGCTCTGGCCTGTGGGCAGGACACCCACAGCTGCCTCACCTGGCTTCCTTCCTGCTGGAGAGGGAGAAGGATAAATAAATCAAACATGGGACCACTTGCTCACCCTAAATTGCCAGGGCCCTGGCTGAATGAATGGCCCCTGTGAAGCAGCGCCAGACCTTTCTCCCACTGCTGCTGCCATGGCATCCTGATTATACTACATGCTTACTTTCTAGCTTCGCCACCCTGCAAAGGAAGAACTGCTGCTGCCCCAGCTTGCAGGTAAGGAGATGGCCTCAGACAGGATAAGTGACTGAGTCAAATGGCCATTAACTGGCAAAGCTGGGGTTTGAACTCAGGCTTACCCTTCTTCACAGCCCAAGTTCTGTCCATGATGGAAACAGGCAGGTCACTTGAGCATGCAAGTGTAGTGTCTGGATTTGAACCCAGAACTGTTTCCATTACACCAATAACTCAAGAACTTAGCAAGAATGGGAAGAGGAAATATTTTGCCTTCTTTGGCCTCAAATTCCAGTCCTCTCTGAGCTCAAACTTATGAGATTTGGTATGATTCACAGGATTGGACAGGGGCCAACAGAGATGCATCTCGTGTCTTCTCCTCAACATTGAGCCTAGATTCAAGTGGAGCTAAAAGAACAGGATTCTACTGGCTTGAATACTCATTAACTAAAAACCTTTTAGAAGGACAATGAGAGCCAGTGCATACTGAGTGCCTACTAAGTGCCAGGCACCATCCTAAATCCTTAAATATCTTAATCCTCTCAACCTTGTGGGGAAGGCATTATCTGCACCAATAACTGCTAGGCCCAGGGTGTTTTAGGAGTCAGCCACATGGCACAGCACACACCCAGTCCCCATGCCTCTCAGAGATATGGGCTTTTCTGTGGAATGTCAAGCCAGTGCCCACATGTGCTTTGTGGCTGTCTGGTGCTGTAGACACAAGCCACATCATTTGTCTAGCAGAGTCTAGTAATCACTTTCAGTGTCTCCAGTGGAAAAACGGAGGCAATCTTGGTGCTCTAGAAGCAAATCCTCTAATTTTCAGAAGGGCTGTAGAGACAGAGTTGAGTTTGAAATTTAGGTTTCCTCCATCTACTTGTGTTGCTACAGTTCCTCCAGGCTGCCCCTCCGTTTCAGCTCCTGTTTAATGTTACTGTAGTACATGGTGTCCAGTACAAGCTTGGAACTCAGACCTGGGTTCAAATCCTAGCTGGGTTCAAATGAATATAAAAATAGTACCTACACCTCACAGAATGTCCAAATTAAATGGGAAAATGAAAGTACATGACTCTGCACAGTACCTGGCACATGGTAAGTACTCAATAAATGGCAGCTATTATTATTATAAAACTTGACCAACTATCCAGGAAACATTATTAAAATAGAAATGACAAGTTACAAGAATTAAGCAGAAACCTCTGCATTTCCCAGGACAAGTGTCTTCTAATTCAAAACAATAAGAAACAAGAACACTCAAAAGAGGAGGGAGGAGAGACATACATGTGGCTAGAGAGAGCTAGGAGTAAAGAACAAGGTGGCTCTCAAGGGGGTCTGATGATGAAAACGGGGAGAAAGGGAACAACCAGCCACTGTTATCCATCATCAGAAAAGAAAAGAATTCCTCTTACTTTGAGCTGAGGGCTCAAGACCTTTCCTTAGTAGTAGAGTCCCAAATACTGAGCTATGGCAGCAGCTTGATTTTCTGGACATTTAAGGAATCAAATCTCATGGTGTTGCTTGGGGTATATGGATTCCATCTGAAGGATCTTGATAAAAGACAAGACTCATCAGGGAACAAACAAGGAATGATGGAAAGATCACAGGCCAAGTCAGGTACACAAAAAGTCTTCTGAATTTCTATAACATCTCATACAAACTCTATTATTGGGTTCTTCTGGCTGTATTATGTTTTTCATCTCTTTTCCCCAGTGGACTATGAGCTATCTAGGGCAGGAATCTCACTCATGCTCTGTAAGGTCCCCTTACCAGCCCTTTATAAAATAACATCATTGTGATAGGCAGACTGGCCCCCCAAAGATATACACACCTTCACTCCCAGAACCTGTGAATATGTTACGTGGCAAAAGGGACTTTGCAGATGTAATTAAGGTTATGGACCTTAAAACAGGAAGTTCATCCTGGATTATCTAGGTGGGCTTAATCTAATCACATGAGCTCTTAAAAACAGAGAACTTTCTCTGGCTGGAGGCAGGAGAGATGATGTAGAAGGGGAGGTAGAGAGATTTGAAAGGTGAGGATTCAAATAGCTTTAAAGATGAAGGGGGGCCGGGCGTGGTGGCTCACACCTGTAATCCTAGCACTCTGGGAGGCCAAGGCGGGCGGATTGCTCGAGGTCGGGAGTTCAAAACCAGCCTGAGCAAGAGCAAGACCCCGTCTCTACTAAAAATAGAAAGAAATTAATTG
This sequence comes from Mirza zaza, assembly GCA_008750895.1. Taxonomy (NCBI): domain Eukaryota; kingdom Metazoa; phylum Chordata; class Mammalia; order Primates; family Cheirogaleidae; genus Mirza; species Mirza zaza. Next base: position 20,287 of record VSMD01138005.1, on the reverse strand, counting down.
ACCAACTAAAAATATATACACAAAAAATTAGCCGGGCATGGTGCCTGTAGTCCCAGCTACTCGGGAGGCTGAGGCAGTACGATTGCTTGAGCCCAAAAGCTTGAGGTTGCTGTGAGCTAGGCTGACGCCACGGCACTCACTCTAGCCTGGGCAATAAAGTGAGACTCTGTCTCAAAAAAAAAAACGATGAAGGGGGCCGTGAACCAGGGAATGAGGCAACCTCTAGAAGCTGAAATGCTCCTGGGCCATCAGGAAGGGTATAGGGACTTCAGTCCTAGAGCAGAAATTGAATTCTGCCAGCATCCTAAATGAGCACGGAAGCCGGGCCATCTTCTCCCCCAGGGTCCCCAGATAGGGGCTCAGGGCAGCAACACTGACTTCAGGCTTGTGAGACCCAGAGCAAGGAAACTAGTCAAACCTAACCAGACGTCTAAGCTATAGAACTGTGAGATAATACATTTATGTTGTGTTAAACCACTAGGTTTGTGGTAATTGTAATTTGTTTTGGCAGCAATAGAAAACTAGTACAGACATTAACAACTACAACTGGTACAGCATTTTCCCATACACTGTTTCACTAGATCTGCACAGCAAGCATAATGATATTATTGCCTCCTTATTAGGAAATTGATGCTTGTACATAACTGGCTCAGCTGACCCACCTAATGCATGCTTGAGACAGAATTCAAACCCAGGCCTTCAGCTTCCAACTGCAGTGAGAGTTGTCTCCTATACCACAACTAGTTAGAGCATTCCACAGCTTGAGGATTCTACTACCTTAAGCTAGATAAAAATGGATGAAAAAAAGACAACAAAAACCTAGGGGAAAAAAACAAAACAAAACCTCAGGTTGCTTTCACACTATGAAAACTTGAAAGCTTTTGAAAACTTATTTACTTTGAATACTGTTTCTTCCAAAAGTATGCCATGTTTCTTCCAAAGTAAGTTAGGAACAAATGAGAGTAAGAACAAGTAAGCAAAAAGATATCAAGTCTTCTTTCTGGCATGTAGAAGAAAAAAGGATTCTGATCAATGGCGAAAGGAGAAATCCTCAAGGCTGACTGTCAATGAAATACCACTTTCTCCCATTTAGATAATCTTTCAGCCACTATTAAGGTATATCTCCCACAATGAAATGCCCTGTTTTTGCCATCTCTGTAGTTGGATCTTCCAGTCCACTCATGACCAATTTTTACTGTCAGGAAATTCAACTGATACTCAGTTGAAAATTTCCCTTTCTATATTTCTTCCCCTTCTAATAACAAACCAAAATTATTTCCCCCACTACCACCTTTGGTCTTTCCATCTCTCAAATATTTGTGAACTGATATCATATCCTGTCCTTGGGTATCATTTTGCCAAACTTAAGGCTTCTTTCAGACTGCTTAAGTCAATCATTCTTATACTACTGCGTCTTCATGTTCCAAATTCTTTTCCATTTACTTGTGTTCTAATAGAGTGTTTAATATTGAATGGTGTTGTGCACACTACAGAAAGTGCTATATTATAAATGGTGAATTATACAACAAATTGCAGAGAAAAAGAAAACTTATCACTGTTGGTAGTTAGAAAACTGTAACACTTAACTGCTTTTCTGCCTGCAATTTAAATAAACAGCATACTATTATACCAGTTCCCCTAGGTCCCCCATACTATTCCCCCAGTTTTATGTAAAAGTTTATGGCCATAAATTTAGAAATAAAAAGGTCAAGCACTTACTATATGCTGCTGAAAACAGTACTGTGGATATTTGCAAAGTATTTAAATAACTATTAATAGAATAGACTAATGGACATCACTTTTGCAATAAATTTTGGATATATTTTTTAAAAAATATTTCTCCAAGAAGTCTGGCTAAAATTCCATACCAGATTAAAACTTCTAGCCAAATGGAATCAGACTTCACATTTCTTAAGGGCCAGAAATCTGGCCCAATATTCTCTGTTCTTACCAAGAATTAAAGAGCTGTTTGTTTGCAGCAGTCTCCAGATAGATATAATACTGGGCCTTTCCAGAAGATTTTGTAACTCTCTATTGAGAAAAACTCTAAAATTTGGCCAGACATGGCTGTGGTTCTTGATAGCACATCAATCTTTCAGGCTCCTCATTAGCTGTTTAGTGCTATAACCAACATTCCTAATTCATGTCAGAATGGTCTCTAAACACACTTAATCCCAAAGTAATTGACCCAGAGGTACAATCTGGCTGACTACCTTTTTTTTTCTAGTCAATAACATCAAGCAACTTCTTTATGTTCAAAATGCAAACAGCATGGGCTGCTAGAACTGTAATCTTTGGCCAAAATGCAAACCTTCTGAAAGTCAAACTAAGTAACTCTATGTCCATTCCCTTATAGAGACTGTTAAATTTTAATGGTTCTTGAGAAAAATGTAAGTATGTAAATAGTCAATAAAAGCAAATTGTCCTCCATTTTGAAGCCAGCTGATTATCTGAACTCAAAGGATTGTCATATAATGTTCCAATGAATGAATTTCTTCATGTTAAAAAAAAATTTGCAAAGAACATTAGGGATCGTCTACTTAGTACCTACTATGTGCTTGACACTTTACAGCTATAATTGCTAATCCTTATAATAATTAGCAAGGTATGCATTATTATTCCTTCTTTTTTTGAGACACAGTCTCACTCTGTTGCCTGGGCTAGAATGCCATGGCATCAGCCTAGCTCACAGCAACCTCAAACTTCTGGGCTAAAGCAATCCTTCTGCCTCAGCCTCCTGAGTTAGCTGGGACTACAGGCATGCACCACCATGTCCGGCTAATTTTTTTCTATATATTTTTAGTTAGCTAATTAATTTCTTTCTATTTTTAGTAGAGACGGGGGTCTCGCTCTTGCTCAGGCTGGTTTCGAACTCCTGACTCTGAGTGATCCTCCAGCCTCGGCCTCCTGGCTTTTTTTTTTATTATTATTTGGTAAGAGACAGGGTCTCACTCTGTTGCTGAGGCTGAAGTGCAGTGGTGGGATCACTGCAGCCTCAAACCTTTGGGCTCAAACGATCTTCCTGCCTGAGCCTCCCAAATAGCTGGGACTTATAGGTATGCACCACCACACCTGGCTAATTTTTTTATTTTTTGTAGAGACGAGGTCTTGTTCTTGCTCAGGCTGGTCTAGAACTCCTGGCCTCAAGCAATCTTCCTGCCTCCACCTCCCAAAGTGCTGGGATTATAGCCTCCCATGAACCACTGTCTCTGGCCTATTATTCCCTTTTTTTTACAGAGGGATAAACAGGCTGAGTCCTTCATCATTATTAGCTCAAGGTCCCAAAGCTGTGTAAGTACCACAGGGAGAACCAAAACCCACATATAATGGGCCCCAACATTTTACCACTATCCTAGGCTGCTTTACATGTATGATTTTCTGAGACTACTAAAGTTTCAGAAGATAAAGCTGTTAATTGTAGGATTTAATTTCATATTTTTTCCTAAAATTGTTAAAACCATAATTGGGAAAAATAGAAGGAACTTTTATATGACTGAACCTTTCACAAAGAGTTTTACAATTTTAAAAGAACTTTAATGATCATCGTCTAATCCTCATTTCTTCAAGAAACAGTTATTGATGCTTACTCTGTTGGATGTTTCATTAATATAGAGACACAGAGACAATAACAAGAGTTTCTACATTCAAGATGTGTACAGTCTAATGAGAGTGATTGTAAAAAAAAAAAAAAAATTAACAGTGTCCCCTTTTGCAGAAGAAACTAAAGGCTAGTGAGGCTTAAATGACTTACCCTAACTTAGCTTCCAGGTAGCAGAGACAGGACCTGAGCTAAGTCTTGATCTGAGATTCTTCTGACCATACCTCAGTGACTCCTCCTCATACCTCTACCTCCATGTGGACTTGAAATCCTAATCATGCTTTCCATTATCATCCCTCCATAAATTCAACAAGGATTATAGAATCTGAGAGTATGAATTTATCTGGACAACTACAGCAACAACACTAATGATTTTAATGCTTAAAGAACCCATTAGGCTACTTTGTTTTTTTTTAAAAAAAAGTGTAGTAAGACCACTAATAAACTGATTTTTCTTACTACTTCAAGCTGCTTCAGTCTGAAGTTGAAAGTGTGTTAAGGGAAGGTGCAAATGTTTTCAAAGATCAGGGTAAGTAAGGCTAAGGGAGAATTTTTAATGGTCTCTTTCACCATCAGAGCTACAAAAAGGTCTTTGTAATAGAGAATGCAATTCTGTGACTAGGCTCCCATCCTCAGAAATGCTCTGTGAATGTAAAACTGTTATTCAGCTTATCTCCTTCATTCATTTAACAACATAAGCCAAGACTGTACTGGGGTATCAAAATGGATGCCTGAGAGGCAGCTCTTGCCCTTAATGAGCTCTCTGTTTGGTGGGAGACAGAAGCAATTTACTACGAAGGAATGATTAGCTCTATTTTGTGGCAAACAGGGGCAGCTTCCTGAAAGCAAAGGCACCTGAGTAGGTCTAAAGATAACGAGGAATTTGCCAAGTGGAATGAGGTAGTGGGGAGATAGTGGTGAGAAAGAGACAGGGAACAGCATGTGCAAGATGACCTAGCCTAGAACTAGAAGTATTAGCAAATGTGCTTGCTCTGGATTAATCACTTGGAAACTCAGCATATCACTACCAAATGGAACTCTTCCATTCTTATTTTTCATAGAACTTTATGAAACCAATTCCAATATAGCTTTTTATCCCTACTACTCAACTAAAACTGATTTTGTAGTGGTCCCCAATGACTTTCACAATGCCTAATTTAATACACTTTTCAGACATCATCCTACTTGACTTTGGGGCTATAATCTCTTCTTGGAGTTTTCCTCCACTTCTCTGGCCCTTCTTCCTCCTCTACCAGGCCTCTAAAAAGCTAAGTTCCTCAAGGCTTACCCCAACTCTCCTTTCTCCTACCCCAGGTAATATCATCCATTCCTGGACCTTTAAATACAACCCAACCCATATGTTCATGATTTCCAAATGTGCATCTCCAAGCTGATCTCACCTCTGAGTTCCAGTCTGGTAAATCCAACTGTCTCCTTACTACCTTCTCCACCTGGAAACCTCACAGGCATCTCCAAGTTAACAAGTTCAAAAGTGGAATTTATTTCAACCATTCCCCCTGAAACCTGCTTGTCCCACTGTTACTTCAGTCATGACCTACCAATCAATAGACTGGCCGGTCATTTGAAGTCATTCTTGCCTCTACATCCTGTTACCAAGTTCTGTCAGCTCTACCTCTGCCTATTTCCCCATATCTGCCTCTACTACCCTAGTCCAGGACACCATCTTCTTGCACCTGGACATCCAGCCTCTGCCACGAGTAATTGAATGTACATTAGCAGCCACAGTGATAGTTTAAATCAGGGGTCCTCAAACTACGGCCCGTGGGCCATGGTTTGCAGCCCACCTAGGACATATATCCGGCCCACTGGGTGTTTTTGCCGCTGCTGCCCGTACTGCTTAGCAGCCAACTCATCCCAGGCCCACACTGTCCACTCTCCAATGGTCTGAGGGACAGTGAACTGGCCCTCTGTTTAAAAAGTTTGAGGACCCCTGGTTTCAATCATTTAATTCCCCTGCTTACAGCCCTTCTGTGGTAGTCATCCCTTCTGTTTTACAAATATTCCAACTCCAGGCCGGGTGTGGTGGCTCACGCCTGTAATCCTAGCACTCTGGGAGGCCGAGGCGAGCGGATTGCTCAAGGTCAGGAGTTCAAAACCAGCCTGAGCAAGAGCGAGACCCCGTCTCTACTATAAATAGAAAGAAATTAATTGGCCAACTAATATATATAGAAAAAATTAGCCGGGCATGGTGGCACATGCCTGTAGTCCCAGCTACTCGGAGGCTGAGGCAGCAGGATTGCTTGAGCCCAGGAGTTTGAGGTTGCTGTGAGCTAGGCTGATGCCACGGCACTCACTCTAGCCTGGGCAACAAAGTGAGACTCTGTCTCAAAAAAAAAACACACACACACACACACACACAAATATTCCAACTCCACTCTCTCCTGGTATATGATAGGTTTTGAAGTTAGGTGGGACATGTGACTTTCTTTGGATAATGAAATGGAGCAAAAGTGATGTTATCACTTTCGAGTAGAAGCTTTAAAAGCCAATGTACAGCTGGGCACGGTGGCTCACACCTGTAATCCTAGCACTCTGGGAGGCCGAGGTGGGTGGATCATTTGAGCTCAGGAGTTCTAGACCAGCCTGAGCAAGAGCGAGACCCCGTCTCTACCAAAAAATAGAAAAAATTAGCCAGGCATGGTGGCGTGTGCTTGTAGTCCCAGTTACACAGGAGGCTAAAGCAAAAGGATCGATTGAGCCCAGGAGTTTGAGGTTGCTATAAGCTAGGCTGATGCCATGGCACTCTAGCCCAGGCAACAGAGTGAGACTCTGTCTCAAAATAAATAAATAAATAAATAAAAAGAGCCAATATGCACTTCACCCTTTTCTCTTCCTCTGCCAGGATGGGCATGATATTCTAGATAGCATCTACTCCATTAGCCTGAGCTCCAGACTTAGAATAGGATGGCAAAATAGATATGCAGTCTGAGAAATAAACATAGGTAAAGCTATAATGTCAACAGCTCCTGACTGCACTAAGAATGAAATACAAACGCCTCACCATAGTGAACAAATTCCAATATAACTGGCTCCTGTGTACCTATCCAATGTCATCTTGGGGCAGACCTTTCTGTTCACTACATTCCACTCACACTGGCCCCCTTGCAGTTTGTGGAATAAGCCAAGCCTGTTTCCACCCTTCCATGCAATATTCTTTGCATGGTTTGCTGCTTTTCAACCTTTGGACCTCAACTTAAAAATTACTTCCCCAGGGATGTCTCACTTAACTGCTTTATCAAAAGCCCTTCTCTGTGACTGTCCAACAGCAATCTGACCATTCATTTCCTGCATGGCACTTCACAGTCTGTAATAATTATGCACCTCTCTGATGGGCTCTCCCATTAGAATGTAAGCACCACGAGGGGATGAGCTCACCACTATCTCCGGGGCCTAGCACTGTACCTTCCATAGAGTAGTATCCTGTAGATGGTAAGCACTCAGTAAATACTTGTTAAACAAATGAACAAATGAGAAAAGACTCCGACAGTGGGACATACACTACAGACATCATATCACCTGAGCAAGTGGTGGTGGTAATGGTGAGGACAGTAAGGGAACTCACATTTATGGAATGACTACCAGGTACCCAGCACTGTTTTAGGTACCTTATATACGTTACCTCTCTAGATTCTCATAATCCTAGGAGGTCAATATTAATATCTCCACTTTTTAGATCAGGCAACTGAGGCTCAACCTACTCAAGTAGCCCAACTAGTAACAGCAGTTTTAACTCAGAGCTATTACTCTCTTTCCTCCAAACCATGATAGGGGAGGCGGGGGGGAATTAAACTATTATATTTCATCTTAAGTGCTTTTCTATTAATATTACACACATAAATTGAATGTATTTCTACCCCAAGAACCAGTTTTTATTTTTCCTTTTTTTGTTTTCTTAGGCTCTTCCTAAAGCCTATTTCAGGTATCTCTTGTTATCTGGAACCAGAAAGGACGGAATGACGCAAATCAGACTTTTGCTGGGACTTTTTTCTTGAAGTCTTTTTCTTCTCAGAGTAAGAAGATACTATGATTATGAAATAGGTCTGTGTTATATTGGCTTAATGTACCTTCTTGCCCTGTCACCAAATGCTCTTCTGCTGGTCACAAAACACACAAAGCTAAGTGGTCTAAAGGATCAGACCCACAGTCTGATGATATTAGCATGGACTCCAAACATCTAAACAAATGAAACCATCTGGCTTCTTACTTGTGACCACCTTTGGAGGAAGTAACAGGTGAACAACAGAAAGGCAGCGCATGGATCAACTCCCAAACTGTTTTGCTGTGTTCTAAGGAGACTCAGGATTAACAGAGCAGACGGGACCTTTGGGACCATCTAATTAAATCCCCTTTTCTAACAGTTTAGCAAATAGGCCCAGGCAGGCAGTTACTGGCCTAAGAGAAGCAAGTCTCCTGGCTCCAAATCAAGTGCTCTTCCCACTGCACCACACTGCCACCCTAATCAAGAACTAGTGATTATGTCAAAGTAACCAGCAGATAATGTCCAGATAACATTCAGTTTGTAAATCCCCCAATGTTTCTCTTTATTCTCTACCATCTAGAAAATCTTGAGCAAAAAGAACATATACAATAAAAACAAAGGAAACCAGGAAGAGCTATTTTAATTTTCTATTAAACATTCTTCCAAAAGCATTATTTTATCCCATATCTTACTGAATATAAGAAATAACATTAGTATTAGAAAAACTAGGAAAAAAGATAAATGCAGATAATTAAACTCACTTGAGAAAGGAAAATTATAACAAAAGACTGAGAGCTTTATAAATTTAAATATGAGATATAATTTAAAAACTGTGCATCTCTAAGCAAACTTTATTTGTTCAGTTATTTTTAACAACAGTGTTTTATGACTTTAATACACTGATTTTCCAAGAAGGAAACCCATTTTTAAAATATTTTAAAATATTTTTATTTTAAAAATAGGCCTGTGTTCAGTTACACATTCCCTCCCAAGCTGTGATCATATTTCTTTTATTTTGATTTGGGAAGAAAATACTGTTTCTGATGGCAGGAAACACAAAATTTTTAAGTTTTTGGTTTTTTTTAATCCCGGTACAGAATTTTAAGAACTATTAATGAGAGATTGATTAAGGTCATTAAGTGCACAACACTAATTACTGACTGGCTATTGGTATTGTTTCTTCCCTAGTTCTCTCCAAGGAAAACTCTTAAACTGAATTTTCAGTAGAATAATCCTTAAATATGCTTTATAAGCAAAATAAGAGCTTTTGTTTACATAATTTTTTGGATTTTACTGTTCCTAATTTTATTCTGAAACTCAGTTTTACCCCAAACCATAATTACCATATTAACTTTGTAATGCATAGTTGTATGCAATTCAGCAAAGTAGTAGTACACCATCAGGCTCTATTCACCCAGAGCATAGGAAAAACAGGATTGGTCATACCCATTTAAAAACAAATCTATCTCACACAATTTGCCAATTTGTAGTCTCAGTCTGAATTCTGACAATGAAATATATGGATATATATCTACATATTTCATCTTGATTTTCAAAAGTAGTCAAAGGGGAGTTCTTCACAGCTTAGCTTTGGCTGGCTGAAGCTGAAGATTTTGTAACTTCATAGCCAGGCCCATATTTCCAGTGATTTTCAATTTGCCTTGAAAGAAGGCCTGTGAACAAGAAAAAAGAAAACTCGTTACTTATTGTTTTTTGTTTTGAGATTGCTGATGTTTCTAGACTATTGGCCTCTGAAATGATTTATTTATCCAGGTCACTTACCTTTCTCCAAAATGTGAAACTTGGCTTTCTGGAATAGGTTTAGAACCAGATTCTTCAAAAGGAAGAATTTGTAAATGCATACTTTCTATAGAACAATAGAAAGGAGCATCTAAGGAACATCTTTCCCAAATGTCTTCTCTTAGAAATTGAGTCTGTTTTTACCTGACTTCCTCAAAGGTGGTACACTTTCCAAATATTAGGCAAAATCAGTTCATACTAGACTGATTTGTTTAAAAACATTCCATGTGGGTTACAAGTATGAACTGAAATTTTCAGTAGGCTGCTAGGAGAAAAAGCACACATAAAAAACACACTTAGAAACTCTTGGGATTCAATACAATGTGGATGAGATGCCACCAATTCCTTCCTTCCTTCCTTCCTTTTTTCCTTATCTACATAATAAAGGATTTATCTCTAGAAAGGACAGTCAGGCTGCTGAGACTGAAGAATCAAACCAATCTGAAGTGCAAAGCCACAATTTGTTCCACTTAACAACTGCCTGGGATTAGATCACATGATGTTTGCTAAATTTACCATGTAACAAAATCCCAGGAAAACTTAAGAGAAATAGCAAAATTGGGAACATGGTATGATTTCCCTGTCGTGGTCTCAGCATTTTAACTCAATTCTTAAAATAAAGAAGGGCTAGATGAAAAAAGTTTTTGGTAGTCTATCGTGAATACATTAAAAAGTTAGGAGATCTTCTACATCATCCGTGGGAATGCGCAGAGCTGTTTTTTCTAAGCCTATTGGTAAGGGTGACTAATTCCTTTTTCCCCCCTCTACCCTGTCTGGACAAACTAAATATTTCCTTTCTATATGGCACAAAGCCTTCTGTCTGATGGCTTAAAGGTCAGGTGTCTCAGAACACAATATATTTAACATATGTTATTTAAAAATATGGACCAGTAGTACAAGAGAAACTCACCATCTTTCCCTTTTAAGTTAAAAGAGAAAATGAGTTTTTATTTACTAATAATAGAGAAAACATGAAACTTCACCCTTTAGAGAATCCAAAAGTAAGGATCATTTTAATCTGGCCCTTAGGTATTCTTCATGTGTGATTTCTATTGGAGAGCACATTGCCTTGTTTCAACCGTAGCCAAACACTGAAATTAGAATTTCCACTGCATTTAACGATTTCCAGTCAAATCCTCTACTGAACATAAGGGAAGGCCATTAGCACATTAATAGAAAAGTCTGCCATTTTTATCTTTCATTCCTTTGGGTGTTAACAGGTGCTGAAGAAAAATAAGCTGACACCTCACCCCCCAAAATGGGCAGTACATAGATCAATTGAGAGAACAAAGGCAACTGATGTGTGAAGTCTGAGCACTCCGCCAAAGCTGTGCATGGTGTGTGCAGTGGGTGGGAAGGAGGATGACAGCCAGCTCCTATACTGGTGGCCTCTCTTCTGTCCAGATTTCTGGAGCAGGCTCAGTGGGTGGAAATGTCAGTGCCAATTGTGTGTACTCAGCTAAAACATCACAGACGCAAATCTCTCCCTTGTCATGGTATCCACTGAAATATGCTTAGTTACTTAGGAAAAGCATTGTAAAAAGGAATGCAAGTAGAAGTCAGATTTAGTTGTTTTATCCAATTTGCGAATTACCAGAGATCCATAGGAATAAGACCTGAAACAAATCAGGCTAAGGAAACAAAAACTTAAGTTACAATGGGCCGGGCGCGGTGGCTCAAGCCTATAATCCTAGCTCTCTGGGAGGCCAAGGTGGGCGGATTGTTTGAGCTCAGGAGTTCGAGACCAGCCTGAGCAAGAGCAAGACCCCATCTCTACTATAAATAGAAAGAAATTAATTGGCCAACTATAGAAAAAATTAGCCGGGCATGGTGGCACATGCCTGTAGTCCCAGCTACTTGGGAGGCTGAGGCAGCAGGATTGCTTGAGCCCAGGAGTTTGAGATTGCTGTGAGCGAGGCTGACGCCACGGCACTCACTCTAGCCTGGGCAACAAAGTGAGACTCTGTTTCAAAAAAAAAAAAAAAAAGTTACAATGTAAAGAAACATCTTAGTTTCTTTTTTGTTAATGGAGAGCTCAGTATATCAAATTGACAGAAGACTCACTATTATCAAGTCCATTCAACACTGTGCAACTAAAGAGTATAAGAAAACACTAATAATTTGGGGATCAGAAAAATCTACGCAAGGCATAAATACATTTTACCAAATATAATTTAGTCCAACAACTGTTTATGGAAATCCTAAAAACATCACATATTATGCTAAACTCTGGAAACACAAAAATGGGTAAGATATGGTTTGATCCTTTGAGATACTCCCAATCAAAGGGGGAAGGGAGAGGCACATTATATCTACTGTAATACAGCAGGCACTAAGCTAACTGTCCAGCAAGTGGCTCAGAAGAGGGACTGACTCCCCAACAGCTTTGAAGGAGGGCCTTGGAGATATCTGTGCTAATTCTGAAGGACAGGGAGTTTGTCAGGGAAGACAGCTTAAGTCAAAAGAAGAGCATGAGCAAGGACACAGAATGTAAAAGGTGGTGCCTTTGTTCACACCACCCCCCTCTACCTGGTGCACTTGTACTCTCTACCTGGGCACTCAGCTCAAGTGCTGCTTCCTCTGTGAGGCTCTCCCCGATGGCCTGGGGAGACAGGGCTGCTTCTTCCTGCATCCTTCACTGACCACAAGCCAGGTGTGGCATCTTCAATCCTTGGCTGCACTTACTCTTTTACAGATCTGACTCGTATCATACTGTGGATGCCTTGAGTGTGGGAACTATTTCTTATTCATCTGGGCACTCCAGCACACAGGACAGTGCCTAGCACATAGCTTGCTCCACAAATGTCTGTCATTTATTAGGTGAATATTTTGGGGAACGCTGAGTTCTGTGGGTCTCATCATAGTGCACTTTAGAGTATGAGGCAGCAGATGAAGTGGAAAGGGCTAAAAGACCCACATGCTAGCAGGATATAAGTTCCATCATACTTACCGACTGAGGATTCATTTTGCCAGTCATTAAAGCCAGTAAGTCAGAGTCAGCCATTGTGATAGTGCAGTCAGCCTTCTTATCTAAAACAGAGATATGTAGCAGAAGGAAAGAGAAAAGAAGGAATGTTCAGTTTCACATAGACATTTTGGTCAAGAGCCACTGACTGTAACAGAATCACACCCAGTACTGAGGCACTGTGGGGCAATGGGTACTCACATACACTCATATGGCAGCCTGGTTAAATGTGACATAGACAATAAGCAACCTTGACATTTAATCAGAGGGAACTGATTAAATAAATTGTCGTATGTTCATATAATGAGATACAATGTAGCCATTATAAGAAATGATGTGGTTCTATACTTACTGATGTGAAAAATATTCATGCTATATTGTTTATGATATTGTTAAATAAGCCAGTTACAAAATAAACTGTATGATCCCATTTTTGCTTAACAAATATTCAATTCTGTAAGTATAGAAAAAATCTGTAAACTTAGACACCAATATATTACTAATAGTTATTGTGGCAAACAGACTCTAAGGCGACTTCCTGCCCTCTGCCCCCTGGTGTACATGCCTTTAAATTAAATTCCCTTTCTCAGTGTGAGCAGGAGTGTGACTTGCTTCTAGCTAACAGAATATAGCAAAAGTTACTGTATGTCGTTCCTAAGATTTTGTTATGTTATATACTCCTTGCTAGCAGACTCACTCTCACTGTCCTCCTGGCTTTGAAAAAGCTAGCTGCTATTCACAGCTGTATAAAAGATCTCTAAATGGCCCCAAAACACATGAAACACTGTTTAACTTCTTTAGTCATCAGAAAATGCAAATAGGCTGGGCACAGTGGCTCACACCTGTAATCCTAGCACTCTGGGAGGCTGAGGTGGGAGAATTGCTTGAGGTCAGGAGTTTGAAACCAGCCTGAGCAAGAGTGAGACCCCATCTCTACTATAAATAGAAAGAAATTAATTGGCCAACTAATATATATAGAAAATATTTGCTGGGCATGGTGGCACATGCCTATAGTCCCAGTTACTCGGGAGGCAGAGGCAGAAGGATAGCTCGAGCCCAGGAGTTTGAGGTTGCTGTGAGCTAGGCTGATGCCACAGCACTCATTCTAGCCTAGACAACAAAGCGATACTCTGTCTCAAAAAAAAAAAAAAAGAAAAGAAAATGTAAATAAAACAGTGATGAGATGCCACATACCTACTAGAATAATGGCTGAATTTTTTTAAAAAAGACAATATGCAGTGCTATTGAGGATGCACAGCAACTGAGAGGTCAACAAAACACTAGAGGGACTGTGAAATGGTGTAGCTACTTCGCAAAACAGTTTGGAAGTCTCATATAAAGCTAAACACAGGCCGTACGTGGCAGCTCACACCTGTAATCCTAGCACTTTGGGAGGCCAAGGCGGGAGGATTCTGAGGCCAGGAGTTTAAGACCAGCCTGGATAACATAGTAAGATTCTATCTCTACAAGAAATACCAAAAAAAAAAATTTTTTTAAATAGCTAAACACACATATACCATATGAACTAGCAATCCCACTCTTAGGTATTTACCCAAGAAAAATGAAAACATATGTCCACATATGTATGCAAATGCTTATAGTAGCTTTATTCATCATTGCCCAAAGCTGGAAAAATCTCAAATGTGCATCAACTGGTGAGGGAATAAACCACTCAGCAACAAAAAAGAACAAATTACTGATGATATATGCAACAACATGAATGAAACTTCTCAGTGAAAGAATCAGGCTCAAAATGCTGCATATTGTATGATTCTATTTGTATGACTTTCTGGGAAGACAAAACTACAGGGACAGAAATCAAATTAGTGGTTGCCAGGGCCTGAGGGTGGGAGAAGAAGCTTGACTACAAAGAGACATAAGGACACTTTCTGGGGTGGTAGAAATAGTCAATGTCTTGATTTTTGGTGGTGGTTACACAACTGTATGCATTTGTCTAAATTCATAGAACTGTACATCTAAAAAGGGTATATTTTATTTTATATAAATTATACTTCAATAAACCTGACTTAATAAAAACTGACAGTACCAAGCACTGTCAAAAATGTGGAGCAACTGAAACTCTTAAATAATGTGGAAGGGAATGTAAAATAGTACATCCACATCAAAACCCTGTTTGGCTATACTGTACCTTATGACCTAGAATTTCCACACTGGGTATGCACCCAGTGGAAATGAGTACAATACAAATGTCCACTAAAAGGCATGTATAAGAACATTTATGACAGCTTTATTTGTAAGGCCCTAAAATGCAAACAATGCAAAGATACATCAACCACATAATGAATAAATTCTGGGGTATTCACATAGTAAAAACCAACTATTGCCACATGTGACAATATGAATGAATCTTACACTGCTGAACAAAAGAAGCCAGACCTAAAAAAAGAGCAAATTTTGTTGTCCAATGGTTCTATTTGTATGAATTTCCAAAATAAATAAAATCAATCTGTGGTGACAGGAATTGGAATAGGGGTTCCTTCTGGGGATGGATAGTGATGGGAAGGGGCATGAGGGGGGCTTCAGGAGTGCTGGCAACATTCTGCACTTTGATCTGGGAGGTGTGTGCATTTGTAAACATTCATCAAGTGGTATACTTCAGATTTGTGCCCTTTACTATGGCCTAGACTTCAATAAAAATTTTGCAAAAACAAAAACAAAAAAACAGGTGGTAGGTTAGATATGGTCCATAAGCCATACTTTGCCAACTCCTGACTGGCAGAATCATGGGACAGTGATTTTTTCATTTTATTTCTCTATCATTTCTAATTTTTTCCATCAAGTGTATTTAAATAATACAAAGTTTTAAAATATTACTTTTAGTATCATCAAAGTAAAATGATAGGAAAAGACTGGACAACAAAGACTAATGTCTCATTGGTAAATTAGCCATGTCTACATTGGGCAAATGAGAGGTTTTAAGTACAAAAGGAAAAATTCACCAAGAAATCACGTTTTTTCAGCAGTCAATGTTTTAGGCAATCAATTACTATAACAATAGTACTCTCACAGTTGGCTCCTCCTCTCATTAAGAAATAATTCAAATTAAAGTTGGCCTTTCCCTAGAAACCAAGTCATTTTCTATTTTCATTCACTGCGCTTATCTGAAAATACCTTGTTTACATATATGTTTTCTATCTGTCTGCGCCCAATAGACAAGGGCTCGTCAGTCTTGTTCACTGCTATATCTGCAGGCCCTTGATGAGTGCTTGACATATAAATGGCAATCAATAAATACCTGTTGAATAAATTAATAGAGTATATGGAGTTCAAAAGATGATCAAATTAAGGTTTAGCAGCTAATCAGATAATCTGTGCCTTAATAGAAGAGATAAAAGTAAACTGTTAAAGCATAGCATATTATTAAATAAATAAAATAAGATAGGGCCGGGCGTGGTGGCTCACGCCTGTAATCCTAGCACTCTGGGACGCCGAGGCAGGCAGATTGCTCAAGGTCAGGAGTTCAAAACCAGCCTGAGCAAGAGTGAGACCCTGTCTCTACTATAAATAGAAAGAAATTAATTGGCCAACTAATATATAGAGAAAAAATTAGCCAGGCATGGTGGCGCATGGCTGTAGTCCCAGCTACTTGGGAGGTGGAGGCAGCAGGATTGCTTGAGTCCAGGAGTTTGAGGTTGCTGTGAGCTAGGCTGATGCCACGGCACTCACTCTAGCCTGGGCAACAAAGTGAGACTGTCTCAAAAAAAAAATAAAATAAAATAAGATAGGAAAGAAGTTATTATGTGTCTTATAACTCAGGGAATAGCCCCTAAAAAACCTAAGATTCAATGGTCATTCTAACTTAGCTGCTAACAAAATTTTCTCTTATTACCGGAAAAAAAGGTCTGAATCCTTAAAAATGAAGAAATTTATAGTCTAGAAAAAAATCCAGTTCCATTGAAGATACAGAACATCAAAGAGCAAAGAGAAAAAGCTAACAAACTGAGATAGTTGGACCTGATCCTAATATTCCAAGAAAGAACTCTTAGTGATTGGACAACGAGGAAGTAAAATCTACTATTGCTGCTGCTGTAATATCAGCATTTACTGAGCTCTCACTGTGCTGAGCATTTCACACACCTGGTCTCCCTTTATCTTTATAACAATCCTATGAGGTCAGAGAGGTCAAATAATTTGCCCAAGGTCAGAGCTAGTAAGTGGCTGAGGTAGGTCTGAATGCAGATTCCTGTTGCCAAAGCTAATACTCCCAGTTCTTATGCTTTACTGCTTCCTCTTGTTATAGGAAGAATGCAAACATTCGTGGGCCTTCACCAATCATCGTCATCTGATGAATCCCAGATTCTTTCCCAGTTCCCCAAGTCCTTTTGAGGAGCTTAGACAAGACTATGTGTCCAAGCAAAACTAATGTTTAATATATGGGTTGGGGAAGAAGCAATGATTTACCGAGCACTTACAATCCAGGTGTTTTATATACCTTATTTCATTTAATCCCTACAACAGCTCTGTGGAAAGGCTATGTTTCTTTCTACTGTACCTTGGGGATGGGAGATCCTGAGGCTTTCTGTATCATGTTGCTTAATAAAGGGATAGGGTTGAGAACTCTAGTGCTGGGAGGGTAGAATAAAGGAATGAAGGAGTAATATGTCATGTTAGATTAATCAAAGTTGGCTTCCTGGAGGTATGCTATGTGAGTCCTTTCAAAGGAAAGGAGGGAGGGGCAGAACTCATGGAGAAGATACTAAAAGGTACCCAGGCAGCAAGAAAAGATGATGAAAAATGCACAAAATGTAAACGTTCTGAATATAATCATCTATATAATCATTTAGAAGCTCTTAGCATACAAGCAAATGATATATATTTAAGTAAATCTTACTTCATTAATAATAAGTAAACCTCCTAACACTATGTACATACCAAAAGGACTAGCAATTCTTAAGATGCCAGTTCAAACTAGGACAGGTTATTAATGCTTTAACGTAGCTAATCTCTAACAAATGGCCATTTGTTGGTTGATGTAAAAGGAGCTGGCAATTTCCAGTGGTGTCTTTTACTGGGTAAGTCCATATTTCAGCACCACTCCTGGCTGCCAACAAGTGTTGGTTTCAGCAGAAATTGCCCTGCCCCAGGGTAAGATCCCTTCAGATCTGGGATGGGGCACCTGAAGTGGGGGAAGCACACACCAAGAGCCTATCTGGAGGAAACACAGCTTCTTAAAAATCATTCACTAGCTTTCCATAAGCATATTATCTTTTGTGACAAAACAAATAATAATAACAAAACAGGAGAAAAAGGAGACTTTTTTTTTAAATCCCCTTAACATCTATCTGGGAGTATCAGAATATGAATGTAACCTTTTAGTCATTAAAAAAATTGGCACTACTATAATTCCCAAAGTTCTATTTCTAAAAGCTGGAATCTAGATGATGCCTTAAGCTTTTCTTCCTATACCACCTTAGAGTGGCAGCTCATAGAATACAAAGTTATAGTCATTTTTCTGCCCATTCATTTGGGAAGGAAGAAGAAAAGACTCTGTATAATTAAGTAAACTTCTACAACGAAGCCTTGCTACCCACACTGGATGGATGCCCTGACCACTGCTCAGCTTTTCCTTCATTAACTTCTCATTGATCCTTATTCAACTGTGCCATCACAGCACTCTTTACTTCTCCTGCCTCCAAGCTCTACACTCTATTCCAGAAGTTCTGCCAACCTCCTCTCTCCTCAAAATGCCCCTAAATATTTGACTACCCTTTCAGAGAAAGAAATATCCACCCATGCCTCCTTACTAAGGCTAACCTTCCTTGTACCTGTGCTTCTGACATCATCCTCTCCTATAGGACCTCCCTCAGCAGTGTGTCAATAATGAAACTCCACCACCTTTGACAGGCCTCCTCCTTCCACAGCTCCCCAGTCCCATCATCTTCACCTCCAAGATCTCTGGCATCTACTCTAACAACACTCACTTCTCTCACTGCCAAAACTCAGGCTGGCCAACCTCTCTGCTCACTTAGTGGCAACATCCATCCTCCTAATTGCTCCCTCTGCCCCCAACCTCTCCCTTTGCAATTCATCAGGTCTAAGGCACCAGCTTCATTCTCTAAAATACAGCTTTGATTTTCACTTTCCACTTACAAAGCTTTAATGGATTGATTATACCCCATATAACTTTCAAAGTTCTTATCATGGTATTTTAAACCCTCTAAAATCTGGTCTCCCTCTATCATATTTCTAAATTACACCAGGTTCTCTCCAACAAGAGAAATTTAACAATACAACCTAGCTATATTGTATTGTTAACTGGTAAATACTGAATGCTTACTAAGTGCCATTTGTTCATTCTGGTGTTAATTTCTAAATTACTTATTTTTTGAAGATCTTCTACTGTGTCAGGTACTATTCTAGGCACTGGGAATGCAGCAGAGAAGCTTACAGGCAAAAAGGTCTTCCTTCATAAAGCTTATAATGCAAGCAGGGGATATAGACAATAAGCAGATAAACAAAACATTACATGGCATATCAGACAGTGACAAGTGCTATGAAGAAAAATAAGGCAGAAAACAACAATAGGTAATGGTAATGGGGATTTGATTTTAAAAAGGGTGTTTAGGGAAGGGCTCACTGAGAAAGGTAGCATTTGGTCAAAGATGCAAAGAAAACAGGGGAATAAGCCATGAGGATATCTGGAGTAAGACAATTCCAGGCAGAGGGAACAGAGAGTAGAAAGCCTCTAAACCAAGAGCACCCCACGTTCATCCGAGCAACAGCAAGGAGGCCGGTGTTACTTGAACACAATGAGAGAGAAAGCAGTAAGACAGAGGAAACTGGGGCCAGTCACACTGTGCCATTGTATGAGCTCTGCTTTCACGTGGAGTGACCTGAAGGCCATTGGAAGAGGGTTTTAAGCAGAGGAGGTAACAATCTGACTTAAGTTCTAAAATGATCATTCTGCCTGGTGTGTGGACAAAAACCTGCAAGGGACAAAGAAGAGGGCAAAAAAAAATGATGCTGGCCTAGACCAGGGTGGTGGTGGTGATAGAAGACAGGATGACTGTGGAGTGTGGGGGAAAAGAGGGCCCAAGGATCACTTCGAGGTTTTTGGACTGAGGAACCGGTAGGACACAGGAACAGTTTACCAAGAAGGGAAAGACAACAGGAGGAGTACATACCTACAGGGGAGAAGGAAGAGTTCAGTTTCACACATGTTAGCTCTGAGATATCTATTAGATGCCAAGTAAACTTGTCAATCAAGCAGCTAGATATACACTTTGGAGTTCAGAAGACATAAATCTGAGACTGTTTTTAAATCATGAGACTAGATGAGATCCCCAGGGAGTGAATGCATATATAACTGAGCCTTGGGACACTCCAATGTTTAGAAAACCTGGAAGTCTAATATTATGAGGGTTGGGAATTAACCACTGAATTTAGCAATGTGGTAATTACTGGCAACCTTGGCAAGAACAGTTTGGGGATAGTGATGAAGACAAAAGCTGATTGAAGTGGGTTCATGACAGATTTGGATTAGAGGATCTGGCAATACTGAGTACAGATAGACAGGTCTTCTGAAGCCATATAACCATGTACTGGACTGTGTGGTTTCCAGGTTAATTAAGAGAGAATTCTCGGCCGGGCGCGGTGGCTCAAGCCTGTAATCCTAGCTCTCTGGGAGGCCGAGGTGGGCGGATCATTTGAGCTCAGGAGTTCGAGACCAGCCTGTGCAAGAGCGAGACCCCATCTCTACTATAAATAGAAAGAAATTAATTGGCCAACTAATATATATAGAAAAAATTAGCCGGGCATGGTGGCACATGCCTGTAGTCCCAGCTACTTGGGAGGCTGAGGCAGCAGGATTGCTTGAGCCTAGGAGTTTGAGGTTGCTGTGAGCTAGGCTGACGCCACGGCACTCACTCTAGCCTGGGCAATAAAGTGAGACTCTGTCTCAAAA